>NDGM011155252.1:0-10040 GCA_002564305.1 Octomys mimax | reverse complement strand
TCAGGCCCTTGCACTTGCCAGGGAAGCGCTTATTCCACTGAGCCATCTCCCCGGCCCCTAAATCAGCTTTTTAAAGCTTGGAATGGCAAGGCTCTTTTTAGATGAAGGGAACACTGCATGTACAAAGACACAGACATGCAACAGCAGTGTTTCTGCTGAAATGCGGCACTTTGATACTTCTGGATTTGGCACTTTGTAGAAAAAGAAAAATTACATTTTCTCTTGCAGTAGCAGCATATTTTCTGAACTATTTTCACCTATTAACTATTTTTTCTGTTCTTTAAAGAAGATATTAAAGAATTGAGGGCTGGTGCGATGGCTCAGTGGTCTAAAGCACCTACTTAGAACAAGCTAAGCTAAGCAAAGCACAGCTACTGCGGTTCAATCCCCCAGCACCACATGCCAGCCAGCCCCGATCCCTGGTGGGCTGAGCTGGCCACACACACACACACACACACAAATAAATAAACAAATAAATTAAAAAGAAAAGAATTGACACTAATAGAGTGTCTCAGTGAAATGTTGGAAATACTGCTCTCTACCACCATTAAAAAGAAAGAAAGAAAAAAGGCTAGAAATACAGCTTTACTTACCCATACCTCTTCTAATACCAGATGCTGTTATTACAACCAGATTTGTAAGAAAGTGGTGTTTCTAGCTTACAGAATTCAGTGAGGTCCTTATCTAGGACTGTGGAGGAATTAACAGCTTCAGAATGCTCTGCCCTGGAGGGTGGAGATGGATGCAGAGCCCTCAAAGGATCAAATGGGTGGTGGTTAAGTAAGAACAGATACTCCTTTTAAATTCCTTAAACCCTATGAAATACAGTGCTTATTTTTTGCTTAGTTCTATAAGTAAAACCTTTGTTTGTTTGCTTCTCAAAGAATCAAGATGTTTGCTCTCTAAATGGAACTGGTTGGCAAAGGCAGCAAATTCTGATTAATGAACAGGTAACAAAATGTTTGCAGTATAGAAGTAGATTGGTATAATGAAAAGAGCACTTATATTAAGAACCTCAAAACAAAGGTTTCTCAGTTCCCTTGTTTCCACAAACTTGGGTGTCTTTGGGCAATTACATGACTTCTTTGAGCCTCAGTCTTTCTGGGTGTAAGAAGAGTAGCAGAAGTATGAAGACTGAGAATATATTCATTGAATATTTTGACGCTTAAATAAATAATATATAAGATGACAGTTCATCTTTTACATCTTATTAGTATGTAAAAATGCAGTTATTGAAACTTTCCAAAGGAGATACTTCTTTCTGTAATGACATTTTTAAAACTTTTTATGAAAATCAAATGAAATTTCCATCCTTTTTTTTTCCTTATCAACTTCAAGGTTGCCTTTTCCTAAATGGTCTGTGTAATCAAAGTAGAAAAATACACATTACTGCTTTACTTACTTCAGAGTATTTTAACCAAATCAGAGTTCTGACTGTAGTAGTTGACAAAACAGGACTTCTAGAACTGTGAAAAGAGGCACCCTGGGGTGTCAGAGGATTTAGATCAGGACGAGTTTAGGTTTCTTACTAGTGTTCTATGATTTGAGCACACTTACATGGTTCCAGAGGTGAAACATAGAATCTTTACCATAGGGAAAATTGCTTAGATACTATAACCGTCTTCATTTCATAAGTAGAGGAGTATAATTTTCTAAGTTATATTTTCAGTGGTTGTCTTACACAAAGTGGTTTGTTTCTTTCTGTCTTAGTTTCTATAGTATATTGAGGGCAGTAGGGATTATAGTTGGTTTCTCTGCTGCATACTACACTTAATGACCTTTTGCAAATTGTGTAGTATCCCTGTGCCTCAGTTTCGCCATCTATAAAATGGATGTGTTACCTCCTAGGCTTGCCCTTAGAGAAAAGTGCTGCCTGGTTGTGGTAGGTGCTCAATAGTGTTAATTACTCCTATTGTTATTAAAATCACTGTTGGAATTAGCAAGGGGGAAAAATGAAGTTCTCATTTAGTATGTATTTGAGAGCCTACAGAGTTAAGAATGAATTATAGTTGCTGATTTTTTACTTTCTGTATAAAAAGTTTTGGTGAGCAGTATTATTCATCTTAGAAGTCAGAACAATTTTTAAAAATCCTAAGTTTCACCTAATCAAAATATAAACGTTTTAATGATTTTGAATATAATGGAAACATATCCTTCTTGTTAATCTGAATTTATAAGTAGAATATAACATGCTGATAAAATCAATGTATTAGATAAAAGTACACATTTTCTATGTATCTATAGTATCTAATACTGCCAATTCCTAAATTTAAAAAAAATGTCATTACTGTGGAGTAGCTGTTTGTTCCTTCAATGCAAATGGCTTCTAATTTGTATAACTAATATATTTATACCTTTCCAGGCCATAGTGAAATAATTTGCTTTGATTTTAATTTTGCTTTTCTGTATTTTATTTTATTTTATTTTTTAGGACACGATCTCTCTGTAGTTCAGAGTGGCCTTGAACTTTCTGTATAGCCCAGGCTAGCTTCAAATTCACAGTGATCCAGTGATTCTCCTGCCTCCTTCCTGTGAGTGCTGGGGTTACAGACAGGAGCCACCGCACTGGGCTTTTAAAAAATCTTTTTGTCTTTTGAGAATCATTCTCACTGTGTAGCTCAGGCTGGCCTCAAATGTGTGGCAATCCTCTTGCCTCAGCCTCCTGAGTATTGGGATTATAGGCCTAGAGCACCAGGCCCAGTGAGTTTCAATTTTAATGTTTGTAATTTGTTTTAAAACTCAGTCTCTCAAAAGTTAAAAGGTATTTGTTTATCTTAAATGATTAAAAATGAATCCATTGCAGAGCAGAACAGAGCAGGTTTTTTTTTTTTGTTTTTTTTTTTTGTCTTTGACAGAGTCTTGCTCTGCAGTTTAGGCTGGCCTTGAGCCCACTTTATAGCCCAGGCTGGTCTTGAACTCACAATAATATTTCTGCCTCAGCCTCCCAAGTTCTGGGATTACAGGCATGTACCACCACACCAGGCAAAAGCAGTTGTTAAAGAGCTCACTTTAGGAGTATAAGGCCAATCAAATGGGCACTGTACTTTTCTCCTTCTAATTCAAAACAGGATAAGACAGTAAAAATAGTAAGAGAATATACCCCCTTATATTTTTTAGTTGAGTCTTAAATATAATGAAGGAAATTTTAGCAAAATTACAGAATTATGAATTAGTATAATTAGACAAGATGATTTCATGATATATTTAAAATATTGTATACTGATTATGAGAATCTTTGCCTTGTGTTTATTCTGGCTCTCCAAGTTCACTTAGAAAATGAAGCAAAACAAAAAAATCCCACCAACCTTCGTGGACTCATAGACTTTAAATCTGAGATAAAGTTTAAATTTTGGCTTGTGCCTAGTCAGTAATCTTTCCATTCTCTTGGTTTTGCAGTTAGCAGTGGATTGTTATCTTTTGAAAGATCATAAACATTCCTGCACTAGAAAATGTGGACTGAGGTCTAAATTTCATTGTTTCTCTGTAATACCTATGTTAGCCAAATTTCTGCTATCCTAGCATGATTCATTAACACACCTTTAGTTTAAAAGTGCACTACTGCTGATGTACTCATCTTTTTCTCTTACCTTCTCAAGTTGATTAAAATGTCTAATGTTATAATGATGTTTCTTGGGTGGCAATTTTTGAATTGCAGGTTTTAAAAAAATCATTTATTTGGTACAGGATCTCACTATGCAGCTCGGACTCATAGTGGTCCTCCTGTCTCAACCTCCCCAGCGCTGGGATTACAGGCATGCACCACTATACCAGGTGTTGGTGGCCAGCACTGCATGCAGTACTAGGAGTCAAATCCAGGTCCTTTCACTTGCCGGGCAGGTGCTTAAACCACCGAGCTATCTCCCCAGCCCTAAATTGCAGCTTTTGTTTGGTGAAATCTTTTCTCAAATTTTTGAATGGATTAGAAATGATAAAATGCCTTTTAACATTTACATCCCAGATAATCTTCAAATCATCAGTTGGTTACAATGAGTTACTAAAAGAGAATGAAACTCTTCCTTGTGGAGATGGGAGAGAGGTGAGGAGGGAGTTTAGACAAGGAACTGAGCTCCTGTGTGTATCACCATGAATGTCACCTGATGAAATTTCTTGTCACCTCTTTCCTTTTCCTATAAAAATAGGTATTAAAAGCACTACTACAGCATTTTCTCCCAATTACTCATTTTTTTTTATCCAGTATAACTTGTTATACCAGATTTTCTTTTCAGTCATTAAGATTTAAATTTCATATTTCTTGTAGTAAAACCATCTCTGTCATATGTAAGGAATCTGCAGCTTTAACACCCCTTCATGTCTGATTAGAAGGTTTTCTTTTGTAATTAATTTTCCTCTGAGCTCCTTGTGGGAAACAGGAGCCCACTGCAGAGAGGTTAGAATACCATGGACTTTAGCTGTTCAGCTTTAATGATACAAGGAGATAGCAAAGCAAGAATAAATGAGGTACTTTTTGGTGAGCAAAAAATGTGAACTGCCTGTCAGTGTGAGATCGGTTCTAGGAGCAGTTAGCCAGCAGTAATAGGGCACACTTGAGTAATTGAATTTGCATAACAAGGCTTGCTGAAGAGGTCTGACAGGCATAGAGATTTGTCTAGCTAGAGAGCTCCAGATGGACGTGACCACGCAGCAGCTGGGTGGCACGTTTCTCAGCATGGACAGCACCGCCCAGACTGGCAGCTGGACCCTGGCGACTGCAGGGTTGTGGCAGGCCAGCTGGTGGCTTCTGACAGCCAGTGGTCCTGTAAGAAAGCCTTTTCATAATGGCCTGTCAGGGTACTGGACCTGCAGGGACTGGCAGGAGAATGTCACAAGTTGCCAGTGAAGGTTGTTAAATGGAAGAAAGCTGTCTGAGGGATGTAGGGTGGTCAATGTTGCAGTCACAAAGCTAACACCTCCCAGAGCGATTCCCCCACCCTCAGTTGCTCTACACTGCAGCCATTCTGAGTTTTCATAATGTTCAAACTTTGGGACCAAGTGGCCCGCCTTCCTAAGAGTCCATGGAGAACCATCAGTTCGGGAAGGAAATAAATATCCCGTTTCATATTTTCCCTATAAAGGCATAATTTATCTTTGATTTATTGTTCATAGGAAACCCCAGCATGTTTATGTAATAGATTACAGAGAAATAATTTAACTCTTATAAAGTCAGTTTGTTTATGTGACCTCTCGCCCTCTCATGTATAGGTGGATTGTGTTTATGTGTAGAAATTAAGACGCTCATCTTCATATATTAAGCATTTCAAAGGCCGGCTTTGGGCCTTCTGCTAATAAGCTTTACATCTGTATTCTTAAATTGAGAATGTTGTCATCTTATTTCTTTTCTAAAAAGTCATGTAACTTCCAAGAGAAAGGACAAACTGTGATGGGGGAAAGGAGAAAGGAAGAAAGGGAAAAGGAAAAAAGTATATTTATATACAAGCTAGTTAAGATAGTTAAAGCTAGTTCTTCCTGATTCATTAAAAAGAATGGTTTGTGCTATTATCTTTTGAACATGATATCATGCCTCTATCTTGTACTCTGAATAACTGCTTTGAAGACAACAATATGCAATGTATTAATTATTGTGAGTCCTGTTTTGAAATTGTTTTCTTGGTTTTTTTTCTTTAAAATGAAAGCTATCATGTATCTTAGCTAATATGAAAATTTTTTTGAAGGGAGGAAATCTGCTTAGATGTGTTTTTCTTTAGAGTGAAAAATTTGCTGTTATAGTAAAAGCTAATTATAGTGAAACAGAGACACTCATATACTCCCTTTGAACGTCATTGACATTTAATGTTTCTTTTTGAATTACAGTACTGGTGCTCTTTACTTTGTCAGTCTTCATCTAATATTTTAGTTCTCATGTCATCCCTGTATATGAAATAGCTTACTATATATAGTCAGAGTCTGTCTGTCTGTCTGCCTGTCTCTCTCTCTCTGTCTCTGTCTCTGTCTCTGTCTCTGTCTCTGTCTCTCTATCTCTACTGGAGATTGAACTCAGTATCTTGTGCTTGGTAGGCAGGCACTCATGCCACTGAGCTTTATCCCTGATCTCAGTCAGTCAGTCAGTCTCTCTCTCTCTCTCTCTCTTTTTGGTGTAACCAGGGATTGAACTCAGGCCCTTGTGCCAGGGAAACACTTACTCCACTGAGCCATCTCCCTGGCCCAGTATCTCTTATTGTAGGATAACATGGACATGGTAGCAGTAAGGATGGTCCAAAACAGTGAACACTTTTAACTTTCAAGTTGGCAAAGATAATGAACATCCTGTTTTGTTTTGGTTTTTACTTACTTGTTTGTTTTTTGAGATAGAGTCTTACTATGTAGCCCAGGCTGGTCTTGAACTTGAGGTGAGCCTCTTGTTTTAACCTCGCCAGTGCTGGGATTATAGATGTGTGCCACCATGCCCCACTACAGCATCTGTTCTTAGCAAAGGTAAGGGAAATATATAGCCTCATAGACTGCTTTGGGGATGTAAATTATGTCGACCAATTCAGAAAAGTTTGGCATTATCAAAAGCTTAAAAGTTACATATATGTATGTATACATGTAATTACATATGAGTACATATATATAATTATATGTATATAATTATGGGTACATTTATATAATTTTTAAGCTTTTGTTATGTATATAAATTACCTAATAATTCCCCTTCCAAGAAGTAATCGATATGGATTACTAGCGTGGTGGCATAGACCTGTGACCCTAATCTGGAGGGGCAGAAGTAGGAGAGTCATGAGTTTGAGGCTAGTCTGGACTAAGTAGTGAGTTCAAAGCTGTACTAGCCTACATTGTGATACCCTGTCTCAAAAGCCAAAACAAAGAAGAGCATATGTAAAGATTTAGTTTTATGGGTGTACTTTTAACATTATTAAGACTACTAATGCTTAATGCGCCATCCGTGGACCTCCAAAGGATCCGCGAAATCAAGATTATTCTACTAATAATATCAGGGAGATGGCTCAGTAGCATAAGCACTTGCCTGGAAAGCGCGAGGTCCTGAGTTTAATCCCCGGTACTAGAAAAAATATATACTTCAAAGATAAAAGTAAAATCTATCTATCTATCTATCTATCTATCTATCTATCTATCTATCATCTATCTATCTGTATGATAACATTCATAGTACAAAGGAATGGAGGGCAAAACTGCTGTATATTAGCATGAATCAAGATGGCATAATTGTGTTCTTAATACATAGCCACAAGCATGTGGTTTACTTAAGAATGTCCTTCATGAAGCAATAAAAATTATTAATTTTATTAAATCTTGATTTGTTTGAGTTCATAGCCTTTTCAGTATTCTGCTTGATGACATGGAAAGCATGCAGAAAGCATTTCTGCTACAGTTAATACTATGGTTATAAAAAAAAAAGTACTGATGTGTTGAATTGCCAGCTAAACTGTCACTTTTTGTTCAAAAGAATGACAATGACAGAGAAAAGTCAGCCTTTTACTACAAGAAAAAGAAAACTTGGCAGTCTTTTTTGCCAATGGTAAAACTGTATCTCTGAAGTAAAAATTAGACTTGTAAACTTGTATCTGAGTGTACAAACTTGCCAGCTTAAATGCTGAAGGACATTTATGCTTAAAGGTGTTTATGACTAGATTGCTGGCATTATTAAAGAATGTGAGTTTCTAATATTGTGTATTGGGAATTTGGAAAATCTCCATAACTAGTATATTCCAAATAACTATGATATTACTAAATTATATTTGGATAAAAGATATAAAGTATAAAACATTCTTACAGATTTTAATGTAATACTATACAAAATTTACTGATAACAGTTTCAGATTCTGCATTACAGTTAGCCTCTAAGAAATCATTTACCAGTGTTTGATTTACCATAAAGAAGGAAACCCCCAATTATCTAAAAGGTTTATTAAAATACACCTATCATTTCTAAATTTATTGTGTGAGGCTACATTTTTCTTATCGCCTAAAGCAAATACAACATATATCTCCTGTGTTTAATTTGCTATGAAAATTCAGCTGCAGTCTTTCAAGCCAGAACAACAAATATGTAATTGTAAAACTGCTACTTTTCTCATATTATCTTTTTCAGAATTTTTTTCTTGTACCTTTTTTTCCCTGATACTAAGAATCAAATTCAGGTCTGCATGTTTGTCAGGCAGGTGCTGTGCCTCTGAGCTACATCCCCAGCCCAACTCTTATTTTATAGGATGTGAACATCTTGTGGGTTGATTATTGTCACTTTTAAGTGAATTATGCAATAAAGATTTTTAAAGTTTCTCAGTTTGAAATTTTAATATAGTTAATACCAGTAGGTTTAATCCGCATAAGTAAAAACTTTGGGGTCATCAAAGAGCATAAAGGAAACCTAAGTCCAAAAAAATTTAAGAATCTTTGGTTAAAGTAATGATAACCTGGAAAAAAAATCCAAATGTCTGATAAGAGGGAATTGATTAAGTTGCATATTATAAGTCAATACATATAAATATTTGATGTGAAAAAATTTTACACTTTTTGTTAGGGTATAAAAGCAGGTTATAAAGCAACATGATGCTCAGTTTTTGTTTCAAAATCTATAAATTTTGCTTACTAGATACTGCGCTGTTATGCTGTAATAACATTATAAGGTATAATAGAGAGAGAGGTCCTTTGTGAAAGAGAAGAGGACCAAGAGGTAGAAGAAGGGAAGAGACAGGGCAGAGGAAGGAGATAGATGAAGAATTAAGATTGGTTATGTACATGCCCAGCTCAGCTCCCTGCAAGGATTACTATGTCCTGCAAATATGTACAAATAAAAATAAAAATTGAAAAAGCCCCAAATTTTTAAAAAGGGTGTAAAAGTATAAGGTAGCATCATGACGTACTGTTTCCTCCTGGCTTTTGGTGAAGACATCTTGTTCTGTACTGCTTCTATAATACTGGCCAAGTCATTTAGCCTGATTTTATTTCTCCTTATTTTAAAAACCAGGATAGCAATTACTACCTCTCAAACATATTGAAAGGATTAAATGAGACAATAGTCAGGGAGATAGCTCAGCAGCATCAGCGCCTGCCTGGCCAGTGCAAGGTCCTGGGTTTGATCTTGGTATCACACACAGAAAAAGTAAATTTAAATAATAATAATAGTAATAATGATGATGAGACAATAAATCTGACCACTAATAACTTTTTAATGTTTTCTTCTAACATTTCTTCACCCTAAAATTCTGTATAGTAGTGTATCTGTGACATTCAATGGCTAATAAAGCTTTCCTTGAAGCTAGAATAAGAGTTTTTTGAAAACAAGAGGAGCATATCATGTGAATATCATCTTATTTTCTGTGAAAAAAGTTTTTATGGAATAATAGTTTTAACAAAAAAGTCATCATTTGCATGCCTAATAGGTAAGATAAATTAGTATTTATGAACTGCAATTATATAGTAAGTCCTAAGCTAGGTAATTTTGTAAAATTGCTGGGTGCTTCACAGGTATTATTTAAGTTTTTTTTTGCGGAACCAAGAATTGAACTCAGACCCTTGCACTTACCAGGGAAATGCTTATTCTACTGAGCCATCTCCCCGGCCCCATTCACAGGTATTATTTAATCTTCACAACTGAACTTCAGGGTAGATACAGTCTCCTGAAGAGGTTAAGGAGGCCAGGCATGATGGGAAACGCCTGTCCTCCCAGTACTTGGAAGGCTGAGGCAGGAGGATTTTTGCAAGTTTAAGACCAGCCTGGGCTATAAAGTGAGCTCAAGGTGAGCCTAAACTGCATAGCAAGATCCTGTGTTGAAAAGAACAAAAAAAGGGTCACTTGTGGAGGTGGAGCGAACTTTAAAAATCCACATCTGGCCAATATTAAGGTTTGTGCTATTTACCCAAATAATATGCTACTTCTGATTAAAGAGAAATGAGAAGTAACCAGATGAACATACAAAAAGCTAGTTTATTGTATGAGATGTAGAGAAGGGATTATAGGCTTGCATAGTATACATTTGTCTCAAGGAAAATAAAGAAATGAATGGGCTGGTGAGATGGCTCAGTGGTCTAAAGTGCCTACTTAGAACAAGCTAAGCTAAGCAAAG
>NDGM011155239.1:0-14674 GCA_002564305.1 Octomys mimax | reverse complement strand
GGAACCAGGGATTGAACTCAGGCCCTTGCGCTTGCCAGGGAAGTGCTTATTCCACTGAGCCGTTTCCCTGGCCCCTGTGATAGGATGTTGAAGGTCAATCTCTTGGTCACTTAGGACAGCATGACCTTTGGGAAATTATTTGGCTTCTTAAAATGCCAATTTCCTTGTCTGTACAGGGAAAAATGAGAGTACCTACATCTCAAGATTGTAATGAGGGTTAAATAAGATAATGTTCTTAATTACGTTGTGCACTATGTCACTTAATTTTTAAGCCACTTGACAAAGTTAAGCTTTATTATTTTTCAAGGCACAGATTTGTTAAGATGAATTCCCAAGACCATGCTATTAAGTTCGAGGAATGATCCTCAGACACAGCTCTGTCTGACGGTAGGACTCAACTTGTGCCACTGCTGATGTTCTCCCGTGAGGACTCACTAGTTTCTGATGGGGAGGCTTTGAGGAAGAACTCTGCTGACTAATGAATCTCACCCTTACATTTGAGATATCAGCCTCGCCTAATTGTACAGAAACTTCTGCCTGGTTTTCGCGTCATATTACAGATACAGCCATTTCAAATCCACTATTTTGTGTATTGATTGGTTGATTGATTGACTGATTGTAGCCTGGGCATCAAACCCAGGCCTTATACATGCTGGGCAAGTAAGCTACCACTGAGCCACACCATCGTCCCTGGCTATTAGCTAGGACTCTGAAAGTATGTGGCTTCCGTTCCATAGCTAACAGGTAAATCCAAAAAGAGAGCTGTAGTGAAGTTTCTGGGGCACAGGGTAGGGCAAGCAGATCAACAACTGGTGGTGACCAGGTTTCTTTTTAGGTGTGCTGTAGGCTACACTCATTTTCACAAGTGTTAGTCTAGCTACCATGTATTGGAAATTGCAAGTCGAGTTACAGAGCACTGACTATCTTTCCTGAAGCCAATGCCAACGTTGCTGACCACAGATGGAATTGGCCCCGCAGGCCCTGCCCCTTACTAGCACAAGCCCGTGAGTGCCGAACGGGTTGGTCACAGGATCGCTTACATTCTTAGAAAGTACTGAAGCCTTCAGAATACCCCAGCTTACATGCATTACTCTTTATTGCTGAGACTCATGCTGAAAATAAAACTGATAACTATTTTATTGGAAAACAGCAATAATCAACTCATCACACGTTGATGTAAAAAAATCCAACACAAACATTTTATTGAAGAATATCTATGCTTTCTAAAATAGAAAAAACTTAGAGAGAAAGGCATTGCTGGAACATTTTTGCAAATCTTTTTAGGGGCTTAATAAAGACAGTGACCATTCTGTGGTGCTTCTATGTTCAACATTATCATCTTTGTATAGACTCTGGAAAACATCACTGTTCACTTATGAGAGAATGAGACTGAAAGAAAACAATCCCATTTTTGAATTATAACTAAAAGAGACTTAACCTTATACATCCTATGAATGGGTCTTGGCAACTTCTGGAAATCCCTGGACTATAGGGTAGGAGCCATTAGCCTTGCCAATAAACTCGATGCCTTGAGAAATGTCTTGTAGATGTTGTTGGTTTGGTGTCAGTCAAACTTTAAAAATAGACTATTTAATAGCATAAAGTGTAGTAAAGCATGGTCTGCCAGGCGCCCAGGGTGTGAAGGCTGTGTCCGCCCAGCTGGCTTTCCTTTCCATGGGCTCCCAGGGAGTCCAAATCTCTCTCTTTCCTTATGGTGTAGTTAGTTGGGCCCCCGGAGAGCACACAGCCTCACTCTCTCCATCCATGTGAAAGGCCCACACATTCCTTGGACAGTCTTATCTTTGTGCTTCCCAACATACTTGTTATGGTTTCCATGGTTCCACGGGTGGGCTCAGAGTTGGCCAGGCTGTGCCAGAGCACAATTTTCTCATCACCTTCTTTCAAAGACCCCAGTATTCTTTCTTTTGTCCCACTTAGTTTTCTTTCACCCTTGGTCCCAAATGGCCCTTAATTACGTACAGTTTCTTGGAATACTGCAGAATAGCTCATTCCAAATAGTCTCTGTTAGTAGTGTTCAGCTAATTCTGCAGCTAATTGGAAATAGAACAAACTGTGAAAATAAACACACCAAGGCTGTTCTGTAGCTGTGATGGTTAAGCTCCATTGTGCCAGCTTGACTGACTTGAGAACAACCAGAGGGAGTAGGAAAGCCCGTCACTGGGTGTGTCAGAGTGAGTCATGGAGTCGCGACCTTGGGTGGCCCTGGCCCTTGGTCCCTGTGCTCGCTTGCTCCTCTTCCTGGCTACCATGAATTGTGGATCTGTCCTCCACCATACCCTCCACCATGACACTTCTGCCTCAGAGGCAGCTGACCGCAGATTAAACTCTCTGATACCATGATCCACATTGAGGAACCTCTCTTCCTCTAACTTGTCGTATCTGGTCTTGTGTCCCAGTGACAGGAAAACTGACTGTCACACCATTCCTAGACCTTCAGATTTAAAACACAGCTACCTTTCTCTTCGATGGCTGCTTTTACATATTTTCCATATTCATGTACCAGAATCTGCAGCATTCATAAACTCAAAATGTCCACTCATTTTGTTACTTAAAGTTAGAATACATGGAAGAGGGAATTTATAGCACTATAGTTTAAATTAAAAAATCCTTACCTTTTTATTTTATTTTATTTTTACATATTTACTACAGGGTCTACACGGTCTCACTGCACAGATTGGTCTCGTAGTGCTCCTCCTGTTTTTAGCCTCCCAAGTGCTGGGATTACAGGCGCGTGCCACCATGCCCAGTCTCAATTCCTGTCTCAGGGCACCCTGGGAGTGGGGCTGGCACGGCCCACTGGTGATCAAACCCCTATCCCTGCCTAAGCAGGTGTTTTAATCTGCTGAGCTATCTGCCTGGCCCTCTCATCTTTTTAGACAAAAGGAACCTTTACTCTGAGCTTCAACTCCAGAACCATAAAGATAATATAATGATGGCAAGACAAAATTATTTAATTCTAATTAAAAACTGTTATCTGCCCAAATTTTTATTCTTTGTTAAAGAAAATAGCATGAAATTGAGAAGTTGTTGAAGTCACATTAACACCAAATTATGACTTTTTCCTTGTGGATTGAAAGCAATGGTGAAAAGCTTCATCAACATGCTGCCTAAAATCAGGTTAGTTCTCGTACTTGGTAGGCACCAAATTGTAGGATGCTGGATTTGGAAAGGTAGTGGAAAGAGTCCATTTAGTTAGAGATGAGGACAATTTATAAAAAGGACCTGGTGAGAGTGTCACTCACATACAGAAGTGTTCTGGACATTTCTTGGAGGAAGATGTGGTGGCAACACTGAGGCAAAACCCAGCTCCTATTGCAAAGGACATTCCCTGTAGACCAGAAACATGTCTTCACTTAGGGTTCTAATTGGGAAAGAAAACGAATCCATGTTTCCCCTGACTTTCAGGTCAGTCACTCTGGCTGGACCTGATGAAGCTGCTGCAACGTACTGCACAGGGGTGGCTGCCCCGAGGGCTCAGGGCACCGAGGTCTCTGGGCTCGATCCATCTGTGGCTCCCAAGGCTGCAGCAGCTAAGTGGGTGAGGAGCCAGGCTGAGGAAATCCAGGAGAGGACCCCACAGACCACAGCGGCACTAAGTCACAGTTCCTTCCGGCGCTGCTCGCAGAGCGCGGTGTGAACAGGCCGCAGTGTGACGAGCCAGGGCCAGAATCGCAAGGGCAGAAGAGGCAGTTCTGCCACAGGGAAGCAAGACGCTGAGCCCCTGCGACTCGTGATGCTTGGCAACAGGCGCGGTGAAATCAGGACTCAGAAGCCTCAAGAACCTCTACATTTTGTGTTTCTCTGTCCAATTAACCTTTTTTTCCTCCCTCATGTTAAGTTTTATGCTTCATGGTCATTAATTTCATTGTGTGCGTTCTTGTTCTCTGAGCAGCCTCATTTGAAAGTAAATAATAACTTTGAACTATGTACCTAGAACAGAGCTTAGCAGCAGTTACCAAGAATACCAGAGGCATCACACTGATGCCTGCTAGAAATGGCTTGAGCCTTACACCACTTCCACGGGTGTAGAATAGTATTCAGTTTTTCAGAGGACCATTGAAAAGTGTCAGAATTGCAGGGGAGCGCTTCTGATGGAAAAGCTTATCCTCATTCTCTACAACATGCTACAGTTTCGAAATCTATTTGAAATCTTGATTTTATGAAGCAGAAAAGCAAGTTGATGTATCCTGCCTAAACTGGTAGACTGACAGAAACACGTGCATATATGTTACATATATAAAGAATTACGTTTTAGTACAGTTATACTTGGAAAATGTAAGATGTATTATTCTTGGCAATGAGACAGACCTATGGAAACTGTTTAGTTGTCAAGCACATATTTATAGGAGCCCAGTGAAATGAGAACCTCTTGCCAGATGTACCAAAAGTCACCCATCGCTTCCCTTTCATGGGCCTCCTTTCTCTGATAGTTCTAATAGATTTTTGTTGAGTATCTTCTCAGCAATGAAGAGGATGCATGAGGATGCAATGATATTGCATTTCAAAATCCAGTGAGTGAATTCTGATCCAGTGGATCTGAGAGGAGGCTTGAGGTTCTGCTCTGGTAACCACAGCTGTAGGTGGAGCTGCAACCACAGGTCCTGGGCCACCCTCAGAGAGCAGGGCTTAAGGTCATGCCAGTCACAGGCCAGTGCTGGTCATGGCACATCATGGGCTATGTGCAGAGATCGAATGTAAGCACTTAAATGTTTTTACAGCATTTTGACAGAATAATTTGGTGCTTGTTGAATTTAATAATAAAAATCGATGTTTTTTTTGTATATCATTATTTTCAAATTTCATCTGTCTAGCAATTTATTTTTAGGATATCTTATAAAAAATATTTGTCTCTTGCTCTCTCTCTCCGTAAAACTGGTTCTTCTCCACCGATTGAGAATCACAAGACACTAACAATGTGCCCAGGTCATGTAATTCTCAATAAAGTGGGGGAGGTATGCTAAGCAACCACAAACACAAGGCAGAGTGTGATGGAAACCATCTAAGAAACAAAGCTTTGAGCATTGTGAGAGGGGGAAACAAATAGAAGGGCCCCGCATTTATGTAACGCCTGCTCGTGGGCCACACACGGTGCTAATTTCGTAAAACGTAGGACGCACAAACTCTATTTGTAAATGAGGCAACTGAAGATCAGGGAGATTAAGCAACTAACTCAAGACCAGGAAAGGCAGCACTAGCTGTGAAAACCTGGTTGTAATAAGTATCTGTGAACAACTGATCCTCAAAATTATCATCAGGATTCTGCTGGGATCCCATGGTGTGAGTCTCTCCAGCCTTCTCTGCAGCAAATATCTCCAGCCTTCTCTGTGGCGGAGGTGCAGGTGTTTGGTCCAGGTTTTGTAGCAGGCAGTCTGGGAAGGCCAGAGGCTGGAAGCCTGGTATCATGATACAATAGACACGTGACTCTGTTGGCTGGTGTTGTGGGTTGGCTTGCGTCTGCCCTCGTGCCTCCCAGATTTGAGTGTTATGAATCATCAGGATTGCCAACCCCTGTGATCCCACCATATGACTTCTATGGTTTCAATGTTCCCTGAAAAACATGTTGAAACTGAGCTGCCGTTGGGAGAGTACCGAGCCATCAGAACTTTGACAGGTGATTAGATCGTGTAGTTCTGCTGTCACGAGTGGATCGATCTATTGTTGTAGGGGTTGAATAGTCATTGTGGGAGTGGGTTCCTGACAGAAAACTCAGTTCAGCCACATTTCCTGTCTCTATCTTGAGCATGTCTGCTGCTCCTTCACCATGTTGTGATATAGAGGATGTTTCTCACCAGTGTGGTGTTTCCACGTTGGACTTCCCGGCCTCCAGACACATGAGCCCAATAAGCTTGCATTGCTGACAATTTACTGCTTTTGGCTGGTGGAAAGTGACTGAAGATAGTGACCTATAGTTTAGCAACCACAGAATATTTTATGAAGAAACTGTTCAAAAGTAAATTGGCACTGCTTTTTTCTTGCCCTGCTCCTCCATGGAGGGCAGAGTGCTAAAAGAAGCCTGATGTTTTTTATTCATGCAGCATGAGGTGGCCTTGGTTAGGTCGAAGTCTTAATTCCTGTGTTCAGGGAGCCTCAAGTGAGGTTGGCCTGGTGCTGCAGGAAGTACTCTGGGGCGGGAGGGTATACACAAGTCCCTGTTTTCCTGTTCTCAAGCTGAGCCATGCATACATAATCTGGATTTTTGTTGTCATAGTTTTGCAGTTTTTATAGCTTAGTAGTTTTGAAGATGAACACAAATGCAAAATGATTGATACAATCCTTGCCTAACCCAGTGAGCATTACAGAAAGTTTGCTATGACATAATGTAACTTTTTAAAAAAGTGGTGTGTAGTAATAGCAGGCTGAGATTTCAACCTGAATTTTTAACAAATTCACCAAATCTGTGTGAAAAAAATCAATTTGTATTATGTTGAAATGCTTTGGGTTTCTGTATGTCCATATGGCTACATCTTTGAGTGACCTTGTGTGGAAACACGGTCACTCAAGATGAAGGGAGTGTTTGCAGATGGCAGCAGAACCAGTAGGACCCCCAACGTCATACAAGGGTTGTCATCATGCGAGGGAGAACTTGGATACAGACAGTCACATAAACAGAATGCCACACTGCAAACGAAAGCAGAGATTAGGTGAGCCAACAGAAGGCAAGAAATACCATAAATGACCAGCAAACAACCAAAAATTAGGAAAGAGGCATAGAATAAATTTTTTCTATGTGGCCTTCAGAAGGAGTTGACCTTCCCAACAGTTGAGTCTTGTATTTATAGCCTTCAGAACTGTAAGGCAATACATTTATGTTGTTTAAACAAGTGTTTAACATTTCCTGGAAGAAATATCTGAATCATTAAATTTAAAAATATCCCTGAATGTGGAACAGAATTTAGAACAGACTTAATAAGGACTAGCACAGTGAAATGGTAGAACATTAAAAATAATGAGAAAGATCTTAAGAAATAAGGTGGCAAATTTTGCTATGGGTATTTTACTGCAATAGAAAGAATAGGGGGCTAGCCAAATAGCTCAGTGGATTAAAGTGCCTGCAAGCAGGCATAGGGGTTGGGGGTTCGATCCTCAGACCTGTCATGCTGGTCCTGCCCTCAGGATGTGCTGATATGGCAATTGAGACTGGGTGTGGTGGCGCGTGCCTGTAATCCCAGCTCTTGGGAGGCTGTAAACAGGCAGATCACTATGAGTCTGAGCTAGTAGTGAGACCCAGAGCACCCTGTAAACCCTCCCCTAAAAAAAAGAAAGAAAGAAAGAAAGAAAGAAAGAAAGAAAGAAAGAAAGAATGGGAAAAAATGATCAGAAAGGAAAGTTGTAAGTAAGCTTGTGAATTTAATCCTGTAGTGATTCTTCCTATCTCTTCTGAGAAAAGACAGCCAAGAAACATGCAGGGCATGTACTTCTAAGACGGGGAAAGGCTCCCATGCTGGCTCTGTGTGCCTCAGAGTCTGGCTGTGCTGTGGTGGGAAAACTCGGCTCGCTAAGGAAGGCAAGTGTAGAACTAGAGCATCAGAGGAAGTCAGGAGTGTGTGTGTGTGTGTGTGTGTGTGCACATGCGTGTGCACGTGCACATGTGCATGCAAGGGGACCGCTTTGTTACTATCTTGTATGTGAAGAATACAGCTAAACATAGCAGCTCAGTTCAGCTGGGTATACATTACCTTACCTAAGTGAGGCAGTGACCTGAATTCACAAATAGAAAGGTGGGCTAGACACACTTCTTCCTTTATTTGTGGATTCTTCTATCCCATCAGGCTATTTATTACAATTACAAGGATAGGATACAACTTTGGGGGGTGTTGTCTTCAGGTTACGTACTACAGTCATGCAGTTTTGCTGGGATTTAAAGATAGTTGCTGAAGTTGTTCTTTTTTTTTTTTTTTTTTTGAACTGGGGATTGAACTCAGGCCCTTGCACTTGCCAGGGCAGCGTTTATTCCACTGAGCCATCTTCCTGGGCCCCTGAAGTCATTCTTAAATATAGAATTCTTTCTGGAACTTGATTAAATGCCTTATTACTCTATCTCAAGAAGTTGGCATAAAAAGGACACTGAGAAGTGGAGCCCCATGCTTCTTATTTAGGTATCCATATTATTGAGTCAAAATGTTTGTAAATTGTCTAAGGAGGCAAACAAAATGTGAACTGGATACCCTTGGACATCAGTGTCAAAATTTAATACTGAGGCATAACTAGCCTTGCTTTAAGTATCCAAACTAAATTAAACTGAAGTAGCTGGAAGGGAAGTCAGGTGTTTGCTTTCTTTAACAGTCTATTGGTATCAAAAAGGCAAAGGTTAATGACAATCCTATCAGGGTTTCTTTTTTCTAAATTCAACAATGGTTGCTGTAGCATGATGCTATCTTCAAATGAGTTATTCACATGACCAAAATGTGCAAAATTGGTTTTAAACAAAACAAAACAACAGAAATTAAAAATCAAGAATAAGAATAAAAAGAAAAAAAATTTCAAGGAATAACTACTTCTTTCAAAAGACCAGCAGAAGGGCTGGCCAAATAGCTCAGTGGATTTAAGTGTTTGCAAGCAGGCGCAGGGGCCGAGGGTTGGATCCCTGGGCCTGCTGTGCCAGTCCCAGCCCTGGGGCATACTGAGACAGCAATTGAGACTGGGCGTGGTGGCATGCATCCTGTAATCCCAGCTCTTGGGAGGCTGTAAATAGGTGGATGACTATGAGTCCAATCTAGTAGTGAGACCCGGAATACCCTGTAGACCCTTCCCTAAAATACAACAAAAAAAAAAAAAAAAAAAGAAGAAGAAGAAGAAGAAATAAAAATAAAAACAAAAAACAGACAATCAAAAGACCCCTAAAAGACCAGCAGAAATCAGCAGTAAAATTATACAGATTAACCTGCATATATACATAAATCTATCTTTTTTCCTTCTTTCTTTGGTCCTTTTCT
This sequence comes from Octomys mimax, assembly GCA_002564305.1. Lineage (NCBI taxonomy): Eukaryota > Metazoa > Chordata > Mammalia > Rodentia > Octodontidae > Octomys > Octomys mimax. The sequence continues at coordinate 5,720 of NDGM011155239.1, read as the reverse complement.
TCACCCTAGTTTTTCCCTCCCATTGAACAGACTCTTTCCCTTTCACAGCATCTATTGGCCCTTTCAGACCATACTTTTTCAGATTCTCACACTAGTGAGACAATGTGGTATTTGCGTATGTGGGTCTGATTTATTTAAAGGGTATCTTTAAAAGCACAGCCAAAAATACAACTCATATTGTGGAATAAGGCTTTATTGGTTGCTTATTCTACCTATTTTTAAAATTTTATTTTAAAGAAGAAACAAAAAACAAAAACTCCTAAAACATAATATAATAGGAGGGTGTTGTAATCTTTAAATAAGTTATTCGGAGTAAAGATATTAGTATTTAATTGTCCAAACAATATAGTCCGTCTATTTCTGGGAAATTTACTTCAACTTCTAGTAATTGATTAAGTAATCAATGCTTTAGAGGCTGAGAGATAGCTTCATGGTTTAAGCGCCTGCCTGGCAAGCGCAAGATCATGACTTCAGTCCCAGGTACCAAAAAGAAAAACAAAACAAAACAAAACAAAAACCCTTAGATATCAAAGAAAACTTTCCTGAAGAGGAATAGGTTTCTATAATGATATTCATTTGGTGGAGTAGCCAATGAATTTTAAATTACATTTTAGTGCTCTGAGACATAATATGGATTTTCTCTCTTAATGCCAAATATGATCTCTGGTTATAGCCCTAGTGACCAAGGCCAGTAGATAACAAACAAAAAGCGCAAAACAAAGCCTAGGCTATTTTTAGATCTGCAGTCACCATTCAGCTTTCCATATTTAGTGCCCCATTATGACTGCCAATGCTGTCTACAGCTCATGCCAGGGCACCAGTGATGTGATCTTTGTAAAAACGGTGATGGAAGAACCCTTAATGTTTCATTAGCATAGAGAAGACAGCAATATCGAAAGGTCAGGTGAGATAACACAAGAGGTTAGTTAAAATGGCCTTTTCTTTCTTTTTTGCCTTCAGCTGGAAACTATCCAAGCCGAGGAGGAGAGGAAGGGATGGGTGGTGGGGGAGGAGAAAAGACTGGGAAGTACAAATAAGATGGAATGCTAGCTGTGGAGCAGTGGGCAGCAGCGTCGGGGTTAGAATTTGATGCTAACTCGCTAGGCACAGAAGTGCTTGAGAAAGATGCCTGTCCTCTGATACACACTATCTTAGATGTGATCTATAGATGATATAGGACAGTGCCACTAGCACTTCTGTAATCTGTGGCGCACACTGCACAAAGGCCAGTTATTGTTATTTACACACCCAGAGAGAAAAGGGTGAAAGCCTTCTGCTAAAAGAGAAGCTGGTTAGAAGCTTGCTCTATGACTAAGCCACACTGCCCAGCCACAGATGAATAACCAGGCCATGCTGGGAGCAGATACTCAGCAAATCTTCCAAAGCAGAGAGTGTGTGACAGCAGAAACAGCCCAGGGACAGTGTGCCATATTGCTCTGGGGGAGTATCTTTTGGTGATGATTGAATAGATCTTGATGGATTGTTTTCTGTTGATCAGTCTCAGAAAAATGTGTTATTGTCTGTGTGGTGAACTCTGCCAAAGACTGCTGTAGGTAGAAGTCGAGGAATATTATAAAATGCCCTTACAGTAGGGAGAAGGCCCCTTTCTCATGATGTATCAGAGGTTCAATGCCCAGCCTACCGTCCTGTTCTAACCTGACTCAAGGCTCGATGTCACATCACCTTGTTAGATGTGCAGCCTTCACAATTGTGCTGACTGAGCCAACACAATGGTTTTGAAATGTCTCCTGTTCTCCGCATCTGGATATCTATGCATAAAAAATTATGCCTACATGTTCTCTTTAATTTAGACATCTGAAAATCATCTTTTTCTTTATCCTAATTATCGCATTTTCCTACTAGATTTTAAGCACTGAGAAGCTCCAGCCCAGATCTGTCTTGTTGATGACATGTCACCTAAAGGAGACACCGACATGCTGTAGGTGTCAAAAACCAAGTGCTGATGAGTAAGAGAAGAAGGGTTAGTCACTGGACCTGAAATCTGTCTCCACTACTGTGTAAGAGACACTCCTGAAGCAAAGGGCACAGATTGCTGTTTATTTTGATTTATTTACTTATTTTTGTATTTTAGTAAGGGTCTGCAAGGTCTCACTATATAGATCAGACTCCTAGTGATTCTCCTGTTTTCAGCCTCCCAAGGAGCTGGGATTGCAGGCACACGCCACCACACCCAGTCTCAAGGCCAGCTCAGCGTGCCCCAGGGGCGGGGCTGGCATGGCTTGCCAGGGATGGAACCCCCAGCCACTGCGCTCTGCTGAAGCAGGTGCTTTAGTCCATTGAGCTATCAGATTACTGTTTAAATGTAACCCTTCCTCAGTATTATGTGGAATATGGGTAGAAAAATAACTGCATTAAGGATTGCTACAAGGATTGGATGATTTTCTTTTCTCTTTCTGCAAAGCACTTGAGCACAGAACATAAGTTGATCTCCCTGCCAAGGTGCGTCTTCTTCAGAATGGTTTGTGAGGGTGGTCAAGATTCAGCCTCAAAGGACATTTCATGCATCATCTATTTCTAGCCTTGACCACTGCAACCATGTACACCAGGCACTAGACTGTTTACATTAGCTTGATTTTACTTTAAATGTCTACATTAACATGACTTTATTATTCCGGAATAATCATTGTCCAGGAAGATGAAATCATAAGTAACTATTATATATTTCAGAACTTTCTAAACTTATTTATCTGAAAAATTGATTTGTTCTCATTAAATAAATAGCTGCTTCTCAGAAAAATAAAATAAATCATTCAACTGGGCTTATTAAATGATCACTTACTACTCTTTAAAGACTTTTCCAAGTGTACCTCTACTGTGTCCATCATCTTGCACTATTACATTATCAACTGTGTTCATTGCCAGTAATATCCCCCGAGTTAAAGACATAATGTACCTTCAACTGGCCCCTGCCCCTTAGGAAATGCTGCTAAGACTGTCGAGGTAGTTAAGTGGGCTGTCTGAATGTAGGAAGCAGTCAGTTTTTTAAATTAATTATCTAGAATATTTTTCTGGCCTCTTGCTACCATTGACAGTTGACAATTTCTTCTAACAAAACAATCATCCAGATAAGTATAACAAATGACTTGTTATTTCCTGAAGGTGCCCTAGTTTTTAATATGCAAGCTTTCGCACACCAGTTCCTTTTATTCTAAATACCGTCTCCTCTCCTTTAGCCTTCACAACTCTAAATGCTGCTGTCTTCATTAAATCTTTCTTGAAACACTTCAGCAACCCAGACCTCTCCTATCTCTGTGTTTTGATAGAATTGAGAAGGCCCTACTGCTGTTTGATTGCTTTAAAACACACTTTTCTTTCTGAAAGACAACGTGCTCCTTAAAAATAAGCACTGTGTCATATCTAGCTCTATTTTTGTTATTTACAGGAGCATCAGAGAGAGTCTTTAACAGCACTGGACTACAGTGCAGGGGCTCAGGACCCAGCAGTGAGTGCTGCTTGTCTAAAACCCCAGAAGTGTTTGGGAAGTCCTACTTAGGTAGCAGCCTGCAGGTCTGTTGCAGTGAGTGAGAGCTGGAACAGGGAGTCTTCTGGTTTGCTGAGCATGCTAGGTATGCAAATAAGGGGCCCAGATCCCTCCCTTACTGATCTTATCTTCTCCGGTGCCCCCCTTCTGTAACATGCAGTTTTATTGCCATTTTTTAAAAAGGGTAAAAATCTCAACACTTGGTGGAAAACCAAGTGTTGAAAATTAGTTTTCCAAATACTGAACACAAAATATGTACTTCAGTTGTTTAGAGAAAGAAAAGGGATAAATAACATGCAATTATGAAACAATGAGAAGAACACACAGGGGAAACACTTCAGGACATTGGAATGGACAAGGACTGTTTTATTTGGACAAAATTTCCAAAGCACAGGAAACAAATTTAAAAAATAGACAAATGAGATTATGTCAAATTAAAAAGCTTCCAAACAACAGTGGAAATGATCAACAGAGTGAAGGGACAATTTATAGAATGGAAATAAATGTTCTCAAAGTATCTATCTAATAAGAGTTTGGTATCCAGAATATATATGGAATTTCAAACGCTTAAAAGCAACAAACCAACAAACAAAAGGGTAATTGATGTAAGTAGCATCCCTCAAAGGACATGCGAATAACTCAGATAGCTAGGAGGCACCTGAACGGAGCTCAGCAGAAGCACCACCTCACCACTAGGGGAGATTAGAACCACAATAAGGCATTCACCTGACCTGGGCAGGGGTGGTTATGATCAAAAAGGTTACAGGTGGCAAGTGCTGACAAGGATGTAGGGAAAGGGGTGTCCTGCACACTATGGGTAGAAGCGTGAATTAAGGCAGCCATTGTGGAAAACTGTATGGAAGTGCCTCACGAGATGAGAAGTAGAGCCACCAGATGATTCAGCAATCCCATCTCTCCCTCTCCCTTTTTCTCCCTCCCATCCCTCCCTCTCCCTCCCTCCCTTTTCCTCTCCCCCTCCCTCTCCATTCCTCTATCTCTCTCCCTCCATCTCTCTCCCCTTCCCCCTCTCTAGGTCTCTCTCCCTGTCCTTCTCCCTCTTCCTTTCCCCCCTCTCCACTCCTCTCTCTCCCCCCTTCCCCCTTTCTCTTCCCCCTCCCCCTCTCCTCCCTCACTACCTCTCCCTTCCTCTCCCTCTCTCCTGTCCAGAGTGAATGAACTTGCATATCCAAGAGACATCTGCATGCTGCTGTGCCCTGCAGCTCTACTCTCAATAGCCCAGAAGTGAAAATGATGGAAGTAGCCACAAAAAGATAAATGGATGAAGAAGAAAATGTCTTACAGATATACAACAGGACACTATGTAGCTACCACAGAGAATGAAAATCCTGTCATTCTTGACAATGGGGACAGAACCAGAGGTCATTGTGTTAAGTGAAATGAGCCAGGCACAAAAGGACAAATGTCACACTCACATGGCGCATCTGCAGAGGTGGATCTCATGGAAGGCAAGCATAGAACGGCTGTTTTAAGGGCTGGAAAGAGTCGAAGGGAAGGAGCGCATCAGTCTGGCACTGCATAGGAGGTGATCAGAGAAAACCATGGTGGGCTGTACATTTCAGAAAGCTAGAAAAGGGCTTGAGCAAGTTTCCACCATAATATTTGAAGTGATCGATATACTCAATCTTATTTGAGGTTCACAGGACGTATGTGTATAGAACAACATGTGGTACCCCAATAATGTGTACAAGTTTTCTAGTTTTAGGTATTAGTTAAAAATGGAGCTAATTTAATTTTTATTGTACTTATTTGATACAGGGTCTTTCTACACAGCTTGGACTTGTAGTGATCCTCCTGTCTCAGTTTCCCCAGTGCTGGGATTATAGGCATTTGTCATCATGTCTGGTTTTGGTGGCCAGCATGGTGCATCTGAGGTTTCGGGGCCATCTTAGCATGTGGTACCAGGGATTGAACCTGGGTCTTTGTGCTTGGTAGGCAGGTGTTAGACTGCTGAGCTATCTCTATACCTCTAAATACTTGAAGAAGAGGAAGTAGATGAAGAAGAAAGAGAAGGAGAAAGAGGAGAAGGAGAAGGAAGAGAAGGAGAAGGAGAAGGAGAAGGAGAAGAAGGAGGCGAAGAAGAAGAAGAAGGAGAAGGAGAAGAAGGAGAAGAAGAAGAAGGAGAAGGAGGAGGAGAAGAAGGAGGAGAAGAAGAAGGAGAAGAAGAAGAAGAAGAAGAAGAAGAAGAAGAAGAAGAAGA
>NDGM011155226.1:0-26137 GCA_002564305.1 Octomys mimax | reverse complement strand
TTCTAGGAAAGACACAACTCAAATCTTTACTGAGAGAAAACAGATCAAAAATCACTTAATAATGAAGGCAGTAAGCATAATTCCCTAGGAATGAGCATACATAAGCATTTCAAAGTGCTAGAAATGGCCCACATCTTCCTATGGTGGTAGTTACATGAATATATACTTTTACGAAGGCTAATCAAACTATACCTTTAAATTCATGGACTTTATCACAAATTTTGGTATGAATTATACTTACAGACTGAAAAAGAAAGCTGTACTGATGCCTTAGGATTAGGTTTGTGTACAAGTAAACAGAGACCATAAAAAAAGCACTAGGACAATATGGAAATTTATCTTTTTCATACATCAGAGCATATATAGAGAGTCAGAAGTAGTGGAAGATTTGCAGTTATGTGAACCTGAATTTCCACTGCACTATTCCTAGATGCAGTCTTCCGTCTCCCTGTCTAAAAGACAATTCCAACATCAGCCATCTTCCAAACAGTGGAATAGAGAAAATGAGGTGACAGAACAGAAAGGCAGTGAGCAGTGTATTGCAAATAAGCTGAACTGAGGGGCTCACTTCCCCTCCTGCCCCATCAGTTATACCTCACTCACATACCTCATCCAAGCTCAAGCTAGGTCAATCTGAAAAATATACTGATTTTTCCTTCACAGTAGCCATACATATGGGTAGAGTTGAGGATTTTAACACTAAGAAAAAACAAAACCAAATTCAGTATTGAGGAAAAAATATCCATTACCACTTATTTAAACCAGGAACTGTTTAGACCAGGCATCTACGAATGTAGTACCGTAAACTCAGTTATAGAACCTGGTAGGTAATTGTTGCTCAATAAGTATACAGTGAGGGAGAGAATGCATGAATGAATGAATGAATGAATGAATGAATGAATGAATGAATGAATGAGCTAGTTGCATTCAAGAAGATGGAGATGGTGTTGTTTCTCTTCCAGTCATTTAGCACAAAGAGTAGAAACTCAATAAACATTTGGTTGCTTAAGGTTATACTAATAATTTTAAAGGATGGACTTCATCCTCATAATATCAGAAGTAAAACAATCTTGCTATCTAATATTGCAATCTCTAGATCTTTTTTTTTTTTTTCGGAACTGGGGATTAGAACTCAGGTTCTTGCACTTGCCAGGCAAGCGCTTGTCCTACTGAGCTATCTCCCCAGCCTAATATTGCAATCTCAATGCCAACAGGGACTGCACACCACGCAGATAAACTAAAAGCGCCGAGTGTTGCTGTACATATGCAGAGGGCACGTCCCCACCAAAACAGATGGTTTCCATTCAGTTTCTGCCAACAGAAAATATTATAAAAAACAAAAAAGTGGACCCAACAATGCCAGGTCTTTCCATTTTTCTATAGAAGTTTATAAAGCAGGATTTTATATGAATTATCCAATAGTAAAACAGTACCAACTAATTTGGGAAAATAAAATTTATCTACTAGCATCTGGTCCATAAGCTACCAGCCTGCAGCCTCTAATCTGCTCCCGTGAGAACCATTGGTTCAAAACACAGAAAGAAGATTACGCACAATAGCGCAAACATTACAATAGCAAGGAGAGATAAACTCATTGAATTTCTTTCCTCTGCCACAGCTGAGAGGGCTAGGCTCTACCCTGCAAAGAAATCCCATATAAGCTGTGACAGTTTCTCAAACTACAGCCCCATGGGCACATGCCATTTCATTTGACACATTCTAAAAACCTTGAGTTACGATAACAGTTACTATATAAAATTCTGAGTAGATACCATGACTCAAACTTGCATTCTTCCCTGACACATTTTATTAGAACGACGTGGCTCCGAAGTGGAAGCAACACTACAGCACAGTGTAGAGTTACAGTCTTCGCAGGCAGCGTGGCACTGGCGAAGTAGCGAACTGTCTCCATTTCGATTTTGTTTGACTTTCTTAACTCCGAGTGTAAAATGAAGGATGAAACTGTAAATCCCTACATCAACTTTCTGAACAAATCCGAAGGATCTAACAGATCTCCAGATATTCCTCTTTTCCTGTAACTCCTCAAAATTCATTTCCTTTTACAATATTGTTGAGTAATTGTAAGTGACAACTAAACAAAGGTTACGAGACTGAAAAGTCAGTTTGTACGGAGCGAGGAAAAAGGAAGCTGGATGGCTTCATACGGGTATGTTCTAGAGTTTCCTGACATTGAAGATGCTTATCAACTTCACTTTGTCAGTGCCGAAATACCTATATTTTTCTTCACCCCAAAATGAAAATAGCATGTGTCTAGGGCAAAGCTCCAAATATAAATACAGTAGTTATTTGACTGAAACAGAATAATTGATTGTTAAAAGGTGGAATATTTATTACTATTTTTATCAGTGAAATTATAATGATTGTCTAATAGATTATAAATTCTTTAAACAATTAAGACATTGAAACACTAATGATTTCCAATTATTCCAATCTTTGTTTGCTTGTTTTTGTTTTTGAGGAACTAGGGATTGAACTCAGACCCTTGCGCTTGCCAGGCAAGTGCTTATTCCACTGAGCCATCTCCCCAGCCCCAATTATTCCAATCTTTATCTTCTTTAACTTTGTTTTGTTTTGACACAGTCTGCCAACATGTAGTTCAGGCTAGCCCCAAACTTGTAGCAATTCTCCTGTCTCAGCCTCCCAACTGCTGGGATTATGTGTCTCTACACCCTGTTTATCCTATGTTACCTTTTTTATTTTTTATTTTTGGTGTCTTTTTTGAGACAGGGTTTCACTATGCAGTTTAGGCTGGCCTTGAACTCATTGGGATGGCCTTGAACTTGTGGGCTCCTCCTGCCTCATCCTCCTAAGTCCTGGGATTATAGATGCGTGCTACCATGCCTAGCCTCTATGTTCATTTCCTTAAAAAACAGTTTAGTACATAAAAATAAGTGGAGAGTCAGGCATTAAAGAGGCTTTTAAAAAAATCACAAGGTGCTGGAGTACTTTATGTTAACTGCACGGGATATGCCAGAGGTTTGTTATCAAAAAGTTTATATTCACAAAGAAAAGCTTGTTGTCAACCATGTAGACATTTCTGACTTCACTGACCACTAAGGAATGTAAAGACAAAAGACATCGTAGAAAAGGTAAGTAATTTGTAAATAATGTCTCCAACTTATCAGGAAAAATAAAGTCCAAACAAACATTTTTCCTTCAAAGACTATGAGAAAAAATATCGAGACTATTTAGAAGTTGGAATAAAACTTGCTGTAATAGTCACAAACTGTGCTTGCTTTCAGCTAATTTTGCAAAGAAACACTGACAATGATTTTCTTTGTATGCTGAGACACGCCAGAAAACAAAGTAAATGTCGAGTTATTAAAGTTAATTGTGTTTTCCTTAATCCCCAAAAGCCACAGAATAAAAGGATTCCTTTTTTCAAAGGAATCAAGAAAGACGTATCAAGTTAATCCAAAAATTGGAAATTAATTTATGCTTTTATCTTTCTTTTCTAAATAGAAACTAGGGCATAAATAATAAGTTTACAGTTGTACATATTTAGGGCTTATGCATGTGAATAGTCTATACTTTTGGCCAATTCCTGTTTCATAAAGATATTTCAGATAAGTGCAATTAGGAGAAGATACACATCTAGCTGTATATATAAAATAAATATCTATGATGAAACTAATTTATGCTTAGCATGAATTGATATGTATCTCTATAAATATTGACATATGTGACTTATGAATATATCAATGATATATATCACTATTATATATTAATGATATATATAGACACACATAGATTAACATATGATATGATATTTTAAACAAACGGTTGTGCAAAAGTAAGTGTTGGATACTTTTTTTTTTTCCAGTACCGGGGATTGAATTCAGGACTCTGTGCCTCCCAGGCAAGTACTTATTCTACTGAGCTGTCTCCCCCCACCCCAGAATAACTTTTAATATGAGAAATAATTTGAAAAGCTTTCAAAAAACAATCAAAATAACACCGGATGCATGACTTAGAAGAAAGCTCGTCTCCTGGTGCCCGGGCTGTTCATGTCTGGACTCCATGCCTCCCTCCCAAGCTTCCTGCCCTCCTTCCTACTTCAGGGGAGTAGGAATCTCCTTTTAGCAGTCCTGGGAATCTCCCCAAGATGGTGGCCTTCTCACAGCAACGGTGCAGTCAAGAGTCTGAGGAGGTTTTCAAGGTTGGGCCACAACCAAAGCAATCTAGATAAACACACTGACTCAGCTTCTAAAAATAAGAAGCCTGACAAATGCCCAAGCAATAAAATACACTAGAAAACAAGTGGATGTGTACTTCATTAAAGTTTTGACGGTGAATCCCTTAGCCATTTTTCTCCCCTGCCAATAAAACTCAGGCTGTCCGGGCTGGCATCATCTTTTGAAGACCTGGCCAAAGAGGCCGAATGGCCAGCTGTTGATTCACTGCGCTTCCTAGGAGTGCAGTTAGTTTCTGCCTTTAGAGGAATCATGTCACACAGGCTTTCCAGCCAGGACCACAGCACTGTCACTGCCGCGGTAAGTCCCTCCTTGCGGACCCAGTGCTATCTCCCCACTCTCATTCTCAGTTCTATTATAGGACTGCAGGCCTCAGCTGATGACAGTGTCTAACTTGGAAAGACTGGCCTAGGGCAGTATTTCTTTGATGCTTCGGGGGGGGCTACATTAGAGGTTTATTGTTTTATATTTTCCTAACAACTCCCTATAAAGAACTCATACCTAAAGTAATGCAGCATGGCCATTAGGCCTGAAAGATGTGGGATGTGGGGGAGGGGAGAGTGTTTCATTATTAATTATTTTTGCTAATAAAACACCCACTAGCAGTAAATAAGGATGTTTGTGAATACCAACATGCTTTCAAGGTTGACCGACTTCTCAGGGATGAGAAGCAAAGCTTCCTCGCACCCTCCAAAGCCGCTGCAGGACTGCACCCAAAGCAGGATCTTGTAGCTGACGTCCTTTACCTACAAAGCCAGGCCTGTTCGCCAGCCATGATTTACAGGCTGTGTCTGCGGCACGGGGCTGCTGGATGCATCAGTGCGGGTACGCTTATGAAAGGATGCTGCTGTCCGGCGCTAAATGACTTTCCAGAGAAAGTCTCACTGAGAATGGTCTGCTGGTGCATAAGCCCTTCTTCCTCCCATTGTGAAAGGAAGAGTCAAAAACAGAGGCCTGCTCTCTGGTCCCTCCTGTGAATCCTGATGCTGGGCTGCAGGCTGCTATTGCGTAATTCTTGCTGTCTATTTGGTAGATTCACTTCAAATATTTCCAGGAGCAATATGATTGTGCAGCTGGGGATGATGGAGGAGGATGGTGGCCATCCTGTCTGCTAAATTGCTTACAAAATTGGTGTATGTTCTCTTTGCAATATGTTTGTTATTTGTAGTTATTACAAAATACAATTTAAATTTACTTTTTGATCCATGTAAAGTACAAGTTTTAGTATATGCTGTGCAAGACTCACTTTTTCTCCTTTACGTTATCCTTAAGGTTGCCAACTCCAAACCTCTCTTTCCCTCCATATTTGATTACATTCTCTAGAGCTAATCATTAATGAGCACTATAGTATCTACCTATGTGACTTAGCAAATCTAAGAACCTTGTATTTGAATTCAAGTGAAAACTAGAGCTTAACTAGAAGACAAAATCTAATAAAGAACAAAATCTATATAGCTTTATGGCTGAGGGAAGAGCACTAAGTATTACTCATAAAGGAAGTCTTTCAATTAGTCAATAATTTAAGCTCAATTTCAAGATGAATAAAATGGTTCATATTAGTCTGAAAGCTTTTTATAACATATGTCTGGATATGTCACAAAAAGAAGTGAAAAGAATGCTGTAGTTAATATAAGTAATGTGTGGACAAGAGTGTAGACAAATAAAGTGTACACTTCACTCCATAAAACAAAACAAAATAATTATTTTATATGAAGGTCACTACACTCGAAAGATGGAAAGGAAATGCAGTGGTTATTTTAGCCAGTTAGCATCATCATCCAGGATCCTTTGCCAGAGGATGTGTTAGGGTTGGGTTTTAGTTTCATTTTAATATCTCTGAGGTCATTAATATAATCCTCAGTTAAGGTATCACATCTCAGGCAGTCCACTATTGTGTTGTTTTGTTAATACGAGGATTTTGCAAAATGTTCCCTCTTCTATTTTATCAAAAAGTTTACCCAACTGAACTATTATAATAGAAATAGATTGACTCAGTAGAAATAGATTTACTCATGATTTTTGACTGTAAAGAAAAATGTACAAGATTTAAGGTGTTATAAAGTAGTTAGTCATTATTCATTAATATTAACATATCTTGGGGCCGGGGAGATGGCTCAGTAGGATAAGCGCTTGACTGACAAATGCAAGGATCTGAGTTCAATCCCCAGTTCCACCAAAAAAAAAACCAAAAAACTTATCTTTTTCTTCTTTGGTCAGCCTACTCATCAACTGGTAACCTGGGACCTAACTTACAGTAATATTCTAAAGGGAATATTGTCTACTCATCAGCCATAATTTGCAAAATGATTTATTTTCTAAATGAACCTATACTAAAACAAATTTTAAAATTTTAAATCCCTGTGTTTAATTCCGCATACCAATTCTTAGAGGTTTAAAGTATGCAGAGCACACTCAAAAGTGACCTCTTATTAGAAAATAAAAAAAGAACATTTATAAACTATAATGAGCTTGTTGTTTTGATGCCGACATCTGCTGAATCTGGAGAACATTAAAATAATTTCCTCACAATTATTTTTCTCTCTGTTTCAATATATATGTATATAAAACATATATATGATATATATGTAATATATATCTGAACTATTATAATAGATTTCTGCTTTATATCACCTTAAGTCTTGTACATTTTTCTTTAAGGTAAAAAAATTATATGAGTAATTATATGTAATATATATTATAGATTACATTTAATTTTATATATAATATATAAAATAATATGATATATTACATTTTAATTATATTTATTTCCCTTCATGGGCAAGATACTCAGAACCGAAATTGTATGCTCATAAAGGCTAAAGGGAAAGGCAAGGGTTAAATAAATAAGAACATCAAATTAATATCCAGACTTAAATTCTTTGGTGGAGTCAAAGAATCTGTTTAATCATTCAAGTCAACAAAGGTTAAGATAATAAGATAAGACTTCTAAATGCTTTCCTTTTTGGCAACTTAATCTGTCTTGCTGAAGATGTTTGGAAAGATGCTATCAGTTTTGGGTAGTCCCAGCTGTTATGAAAATTGACTTTGAATACACTGGAAGGACAAAGGAGTTTTATGTAAATAGCTGAGCAGAGCTCCTGGGTGGCTTACTGAAATTGCGAGAGCTTAGGACTCATTTAAAAGCAGCTGTTGGCAGATGATGCTGAGACCAGTAACCATTAAATCTCTTATTCATCAGGGCTCTGTGGTGCTTGGCAAGGTGATGGTAACCAACTGATTAGAAGATTAATATGCAATCAAAAGATAACTTCATGGTGTTTGTTAGTTTTGTTACCTATGTTTGGTTAATAAATTTTCCACAATTTCTGAATCATATAATGTCCTAATTTAAAAAAAAAACAAACCATTAAATGTTAAAACATCTTTGGTTATTTTTAAGAATATATTTGTAAGTCCCTAATATAGAGAAAACACATATGAGCCGTTATCCTCAAAGCCCTGCCTGTCACTGTGGTTCCTAGGGCCGGGGCTCATGATTGAGGGCCGGAACTGGGCAAACCAAAAGCACATTTTAGTGAAGGGAGCTAAGGCTTCATAAGTAGGGGGACAGGGGAGAATGAAAGAAGCCTTAATGGTGCCGAGTCTTTCCTACTTGGCAGTGGGGTTCCTTTGTCAATTAAGGAATGTAACTTGGGGGCCAGTGAGATAGCTCAGTGATCTAAAGTGCCTGCTTAGGCAAGTTTAAGCAGGCACAAGGGAATTCAGTTCCAGCCCTGGCACCACATGCCCTACCAGCCCTGCCCACAGGGTGGGCTGAGCTGGCCAAAACAAAGAAACAACAACAATAACAACAAAGAAAGTAATTTGGTGTTCTGCCAGGGAGGCTCAGAGTAAAGGAAGGACAAACAAAAACACCTTGAAGAACACACAAATCATTTTATAAACACTAGAAAACAGGTTTCATTCACCTGGTTATCCTAATAAAAAAGCATTACTAACAGCAAACATAACCGGGGTGTTGGTCCACAATTTGCAGTTGCTGTCACTGAGCTAAGTAAAGGCAGCCCCAGAAGAAGGTACCTGGGTAATTTTCATTCCTGGGGTGAAAGCCAGTGTCACTCCATTTGCCCAACTTCCCATCAGGGAGGTTCTAGGACAGGAGAGTCGAGCCTGTGGGGTGTGGGCCATGTGTCCTCTCTTTTGGTTATAATAAAAATATCTAAAAACAAAGGAAGCTTTGTTACATAAACAAATTACATATTTTATATGCAGCCTAGTAGGATTCCTCTCCACTCAGGGAGGCCCAGGCAAGCCAGATCGTGGGACCCAAGTCTAGAGGGTGCAGAAGTGATGCATATGTATTCATTTGCTTTGTGGACATCCAATGGTGCAAAGGTGACCAAAGCATGCTGAATGCTTAAATTTTTAAAGTCTTATGACAGTTAAAGATACATTGCCATGAAAGATGGGCTCCAGTGTATTTTAAGCACTGGAGAGTTTTTTCGGGGGAATTAATAGTAATGCATCTTTTACTGTAATAAATTACTACAATTAGCTTTTTAAAAAAAATTCCCAGATTCACATATTCCTTGACATTTCCTACATGGTTAGTGTACAGTGAGTCATGATTGCAAAGAAAAAAGAACCCCCAAATGCGCATCTGCTCCCTAGCTTTCCCAGTCTTGTTAGCAAAGGCAGAGAGTCTCAAATTTGAAAGGGTCCCCATGGCCATCTGAGGCAGCTCAGTGTTGCAGAAAGGGCAGACACGACATGCGGCTCTGAGTCCCAGGGTTGTCCTTTGGTGGATGTGTGCAAAGTACTTGAACAAATTTGTCACTTACCCACTGGACTCTGAGTCTCATCAGAAATAAGTAACAGTAAGAGTAACATTTGTTCTATTCACCTACAGAATTACTTTTTTTTGTAATCTCTATTTTTTTTATTAATTTTATTGAGAAACAAATAGTAATGAGACAGTTTCAAAACTGATTAGTAGGACAGCTTTGATAATTAATACATTGCATATTGTTGTCTTTGTAGTGGTTATTCATAGTAGAAGATGCAGGCATGATATCCTGTCCAAACACCATTCGTACAAATCTTTCTTCTCAATGAATTAAGAGAAAGCTGTATATCTATCCAAACTATTTTGTATATATAGATACAAAATGGTCCTTCATTTGTATCCCTCACTTTTTTTGTTTAGTTTTGTCAGAGATGGGTATTCCACTGCCATTTAAATATCAATGGGAAATGTATAGAAATACAATCTGGAAGTAACCTACGTTCAAATTTTGATGATTATTATCCTTGACAAAATAAGTTTTCTGAGTCTTGGTTTCCTCATCTATAAAATGAGAATAATGGAAGTACTATATAGGATTATTGAAGTAGACTATATATGTCATCACCCAGTTGTTGGTTTTAAGAATTCAACAAATTATTACTTATCACTATTAATTATAGATATCAGCATAGCTTCTGTCATTTCACATTAATATGGACAACATTGTGGCAAATGTCTTGTTTTTATAGGGAAACTATCCAGTCCCTTGGAAACATCACAAATGAAAAGGTGGATGATTGAAAGCAAGCACCAATATTCACTTATTTTCCCAATCTTGTATAACTATCTGTTAATCTGAGCAACAGATTTGATGATAAAAATAGATAATGTAACAACTATTGTTCATTAGCTATTCCTATTCTGAAAATCTGTAACATATGCATTGCTGTTTGTTACCCTGTTTCTATTTTTTGTATTTGTTTTCGCTTGTGTTGACTCTTCAAAATAAAATAAAATGAATTATAAATACACACACACACACACACACACACACACACAGAGAGAGAAAAGGTAGATGAACTAGACCCAAACCTCACTGCTGCCGCTTACAAATGGGGTCAGTGCAGACAAATTATATCACCCAGATTCCTCTAAAGACATATGAGAAGCCATGGCCTGGCAAGCCCTTGCTATAGGTTTTCCATACCTAGTTTATCAGGCCTTACTGTCCCCCTAGTGACACAGTGGTGGAGTGAGGATTTGGTCAGTTGCAGCCCACATGGATAGTCCCTTCCCTGTAGGGTCTCTGCTCCTCCTGATTTGCTCTGCTGCTCGCTTATCTGAACATGCTACTGAAGGCTTTGGCATGAAGCGGGACCCTCACCTAGAGAGCTGTTTAGGAAGTGAGTGGAGGGACTCAGCAGTCAGCAATTATAGCCAGTGTGAAACATGATTTCCTAGGCCAGCCTCTGTTCTGTCCAGGAATCCTCTACTATTGTCTTACAGCAGGCCGTCCAAGCCCTGTGTCACTACAAGGTGCAGTCATGGTGACAACGCTTTGCATTGCAGAGCTTTGCTATGAGGGTGCAGAGAAGAAAGCCAAGAGCAGGGTCTGGTGCCAGTATAGAGGGAGCACCATCCTCACCCAGCGGCCTGAAGACCTAACAGCAGAGGCGTGATGTGTGCAAGAATAAATCAAAGATCAATAGACAGTACATACTGATGTCGCTCTGGGAATCAAGGAGGGGGCTGGTGACCTAATGAGTCGGGATGCCTCCATCTGTGAAAATCTAGCCCTCGGTTCCTCACAGAATACAACCAAGGAATAGCTATGACTGTTCTACCTAGAATTGTAAGCTTGAAATTGCCTCAGAGTGTAAGAGAAAGTAATGCCAAAAAGCCCACAAGAGTCAAACATTGACCCTTCCTCTCATTGACCCTTCAGCTTCATGCAAGCTGATTTCCACCCTCACTTCCAAAACATTCCAAGCCTCCAAAACACTAACTCTGAAGCTTTCATAGAGCACAGTGCTGGGGCTTTCTCTTTATTAAGAATGCACTGTTGGTGACTGTGTTCATTTGTCATCAGGATGCTTCCTCTGTCAGTGTTCAGGGACTGCAAAGACCTGGCTGTCCCTCTCTCAGCTGGCACTACATCCTTGTCCCAGTCCTTGAATGTGGCTATCTAAGGGACCCATCCCAGGTCTCTTCTCACCTTGCTCATTTTCCACCCTTTCTCTGACTCGGTGGTCTCATTTCTCTGTGACAGCTTGTCTATGTTACTGTCACCCCCAGCTACAGCACCACCTCAGAATTCTAGTCTCACATTTCTCCTTGCTCCATTCCAGCAAATATCTCATATAGATCACAAATTCCACAGAACTCAAATTCGATTCATCATGTATCTCCAGGACTTTCTTCTGATCTGTTTTATCAACGACCAAGTCAAGAACTTCAGCCCTAGCAGGGACCTCTTTTTCAGCTTCAGCTCATACATTGAGTAAACTCTGAGATTTGTGCTGAATTTTCACAGCTTTATCTTTCAATTTCACTACACTTATTAAAGAACTACAACCTGGCCACACCCCAGCCATGGCCACCAGTCCTAGACACAAGTCTAACAGATTGAACCATGCCCCACCTCCTGCTACATGGCTTCCTTCTCATCCATTTCTCTCCACTAGTGTCACTCCTGCTTTCTCCTCTCTGTGTACCCAGCGTCTTGCTTGGTACTTTGGGCAAACCTATTAGGGAGATGACACAGTTTTCTTCTTCATTTCATTCTCTTACCCCTTTCAGTTTTGGCTACCTTCATGACACAGAAAGACATGGCCAGAAAGACATGAGCAGAATTCTGCTATAAAATTCCTGGTGGAAAATTGTATTTTCTTGACCATTTTTTCTTCTAGATCTTACAGATATAGAAGTGTTGACTCCAGAGCTTTCTGGCCTACATGAAAGAATGGCCAAAATATTGCAATCATATCCTTGAAGTATATAATTATAAAAATAGCACCATTAAATGCCTTCTCCAAACTTATGTAAGAAAAACTCATTGTTATAATTTAGATCCTGAAGGACCCCCAAAACTATCATGTGTTCAGTAGTGGGACTTTCGGTAGGTGATAAGATCAAGGTCCTACAGCTTGATATGGCTTTAGGGGAGGGGCCTGGTCAGAAGAGGAGGTCCAGGGTGTGATCCCAAGGGCGCATCTCCCTTCTGGGCTCCTTTCTGTCTCTGTTCCTTGGCTATCACGATGTGCACAGCACACTCCTACCAGAGCCTTGCACCATGCTGATCATGGGTTGAAACTGTGAGCCAAAATAAACCTTTCAAAATAAACCCAGTGTCCTGCTCCACTGACAAGGAAAATGCCTATGACACTCAGCTCACACCTTTCATAGGAGAAGCAGAGCTTCCTTCCATAATTTGATGAGCCATTTGGGATCCTTTCCTTGGCTGGCTTAGATCTTTCCTATGACCAAACACCTGACTCTAGTTGCATCCCTTCTGCTAACATGTCCCCTCCACCAGGAGGACCTGGTGCTCAAGGCTGAGCCAGCCTTGGCCTGCTGCTGACCTTGTCATCTTCTTCAGAGCCACACCTTAGGTTCTTGTCCTGGATAAGTGACATATTTGTTTCTATGCCTTCACTCTTTTCAATTCTATTCTGCAATGAACACTATGACACAATAGGTTTTATAAAGAATATTTGATGCTTCACATCAAGTGATGCAGAACACATCATCACCATAGTCTGATGGTAATGTGCTTAAAATTCTTCATAAGCTCCCTATTACCCACCACATAAGAAATCTAAAATGCCCCGTAATATCACATCAATAAAAAATTAACCTCAAATAATTTTTTGATATTTAACATCTCTCCTTGGCAAATGCTGTTCTTTAAATGAATCACACTATTTTCTATTTATATAATATTGTTTTTGTACTATTTCCTTTCCTTTCCCTGGAATCTATACTGTTCTCCTCTTCACTTTGACCTCAGAAGATTACCTATTATCAACTCCTAGTTCAAGGGTCAGCTCTTCTAAGATCTCCAGTGGAGATCTTTCAAGTGGAAGAAAATTCTCTTTTCCAGGCTCCCCTGGTATAGCTATTTATAGCATGTAACATACAACTACACAGTTTTCTTTCTTTATCTTTTTTAATGTATTGGTATAGGGTCTCACTACGCAGCTTAGACTCATAGTGATCCTCCTGTCTCAGCAGACTCACAGTGATCCTCCTGTTTTCAGCCTTGGTGGCTGGCTCAGTTCACCCAAGGGCAG
Source organism: Octomys mimax (assembly GCA_002564305.1). NCBI lineage: Eukaryota > Metazoa > Chordata > Mammalia > Rodentia > Octodontidae > Octomys > Octomys mimax. Next base: position 12,884 of record NDGM011155226.1, on the reverse strand, counting down.
GGCTGGTGTGGCATGTGGTATCAAGGATTGAACCCCAGGCCCTGTGCTTGCCTAAGCAGGCACTTAGTCTGCTGAGCTATCTCACCAGCCCTCAACCACATAGTTTTCTTACTGAGGCACCCATGTGCATCTGTGGGCAGTAGTAATCATATTTATAGATTTATTTGACAAGTATTCACCAAGCCCTTCCCAGTCTAGGTACAGATGGTACAAATAAGGCAGACCACTTCCTTCTGATGGAGCATGTGTTCCCAGAGAGGAGGAGCAAGTCCTTTCAGACAATGAATCAGCAAATGAGTGAGCAAAATAGGGTCATCTCAGATCAGGCTGAGTAGAGAGGCAGCGCTCCCTAGGAGGTGATAGGTGAGCTGCAGTCTCAGTGAGAAGAACCAACCCCAAGAAGACCAGAAGAGTACACCTCAAGGCCACTAAGTTGGGCCTGAGTGTGGTATGGCTGGAGTGGGGGGCAGGAGGCACAGGAAGCAGCAGTGGTAGAGGTGACAGGGCTGACCTTGAAGGTCCACGGAGGCCAAGTAGAGTGGCTTGGATTTCACACTAAGGCCTTAAACTGAGAGTAACATGATCTAATTTATAATGTAAAATGATCTCTCCAGCCTCTGTGAAGAAAATGGATTACACAGGGTCAAAGATGGGAGCAGAAAGCTGAACTGGAGGAACCTGCAGAAGCCAGCAGGTTGAATTTGGTGGTCATAGAGGTGAAAGAAAGAAGTGGAGACAGTTGTGTCTACAGTATTTCATATAGTATCTTGAACATGATAATGTTCAAATATATTCTTCAGTGTATGTCTTGGTACATAAAAATAGCTTTTTACTTTTAATTTCTGTGTTTTCGTTCAGTTTTTCCTACTTTAATCACATATTACAACAACAAATTCTTTGACACATGGGAAGCCAGAGAGAGAGAGAAAAAAAAAAATGAAGACCTCACATTTAAGGAAACTGAATGAGTTCCATGGTGGAAGGTCACCTAACAAAGGACAGAAATGATGGAGTTTGGAAGGTCATAATGTTAATTATGAGAAGCAATAAATCATGTGAAACAAATGGCCAGAGTAAAACTTAAAATCTATGATATATATGTTTGATTTTTGTTTATTCATTCATCTGTTCACTGCCTGTTTTTAGAAATAAAGCTCTTTTAGAAAGAAAATACACAATAGGATGGAAATGGAGTATCAAATAAAAAGATCTAAACTTTATAAGAAAGACAGCCAACATCGGCTGGAGTAGCGTTCCTAAAAGGAGGCTATTTCATTTTCATTAAAATCCAAGGCTTGGGGCTGGGGAGATAGCTCAGTGGCATAAAAGCATGCCTAAAATCTTCATTTAAGATTTAAGTGTCTTTATATGATGCATTTCCTAATAAGCAAATACTGTTTTTATTCAGAATGTTTGTAGAATTCTGAGATTACTGAGAACCCACAATGAGGACTCTGAGATCAATAGCAGGGTTCTCCTTCTCTTTCACATATACCTTCCAGGACATTTACCTGGCAAGATCATCCTGCATTGGGAATTAAACCTGAATTCTTTCAATACAAAGTAAACTCCAGTAGAGAGAAGAATACATTTTTTTCCACTCCCCCCCTCCATGAAATGCTAATTGGCCCCTGAATCTCCTGTAACTTGGCCCCAGTGAGTGTGAAAACGGGCTGAAGTCTGTGTGAAGGGCAGTCTGGGTTTGTCAAAGTATTTTATGAACTTTTGGCCAAACTTCAAGGACCCTGGCCCAAGCCTCCATGTGTAATGCAATATGAAACCAGGTGAATTTCAGATGGTTTCAGGTTTCCTCTTGAAAATTCGGCCTTGCTTTACCATCAATCATCACTTCCCATTACGATGAAAGCCAACACACCTTTTTGAAAATGAGAAGTGTGTGAGGACTGATGACAGCTAAGCTGCGAACCACCCCTTCACTTCTTTTGCCAAAGGAAGGTTTCTCAGAAGGGGAACAGTTTTCCTCTTACCTGGAAAGGGTAAGCTGAGTGATTTCAATACTGTGTGTAGAAAGAAATGCCACTCAGTGAGTGGGGACAGGCCACGTGAACCAATCACCACCTACAGAGAGGGGCTGCAGTCTCACCATTTAAGGGTCTCAGTTTTATTCCATTCCCATCCATGACAGCAGATAGCACGATATTAAGATGGGCTTTTAGCTTCACGCTAGTTATCAGCTAGAACAATCACCATGAGAAACTCAAAGATGAGGTCTAATCCTCATTTCTATGTGAAGACTGGAAAGAAAAGGAATATGGAATAACCTTTAACTGCTTTAAGAAACATGAGATATGGCAAATCCCTTCCAGTTGTGCATCAGCTGAATCATTTGCAAAAGGAAAAGGGAATAGGGGGTACAAATGAGTACAATAATTAAGCAGGGTGCACTTTGCATAAAGACCTACATAGTTTTTGTTCCAACCTGAGAGATTTAAATGTGCTTTTCCACTGTAAAAAATTACTCCCTTCAACCAATTACTCGCTGTTGTGCATACTGACATGAGAAAATTGAAAGGTATGTCTGAACAGAGCCACTACATCATTGGAACAGTATGTCTGAACATTTGGGTAATAAGGCACAGATGTGAAGCAGCAGACTTGGCACTACCAAGGCAACAACAAAGCATTCATTATTGGTTGTGAGGGTTTAAAGGTCCACATTGGAGCAAGCTAGAGGAACGTCCCTCCTCCCACAGTGCTGAGTCATGTTACACCTTTGATCTGCTTAAAAACATACAAAAAACAAGAAATTCAAATGAGTATTATTCAAACATATGATGAAGAGCAATATAAGGAACGTATTAATATTTTTATCTATAATAAAACATACTTATGCAATAGCACGTAAAGTTCAACTGCAGAAAAATGCTAGGTCCAAGAGAGTGCCACATGGCTCTAATGGTGCAAAATGATGCCTGTGAATCTGAAGGACCATGTACTGATTGAAAAGTAGATGCTGATGACTTTTGGAAGAGATCTTGGCCCTTGGTCAGTTGGTCTGATTACTGCAGGATATTCTATTTGTGGGCATCAAGTTAAGATAATACACAAAATGTACATATTGGTTATTGCTGAGCCCTTTTCACTTGCAAGAGCATGGTATTTTAATTAACACTACTAAAGCATGCAGCACAAGGGCAGTTATGAAGCTCGAGTACTTTCACTCAATAAGTTTAGCACTAGAAACAAATTTTCTGCCCAAGAAAGGAAAATAATTACTTACCCGAGGTCCCTGGTCACCTTGTTCTCCCTGTAACAAGGATAAGATAATAGTTTAAACCAAAATCTACATGTGATGCTTATTTAAAAAGTCAAAGTATAACAGAGTATAGGTTATGTCAATAATTATGTTTCTAATAATTTCATTAATTTCTGCCATGCATTTTCCTACCTTATCACCTTTTGGACCAGGAGGGCCCTGGAGAAAAAACAAACAAACAACAAACACACAGAGACAAAATATTTAATTAGAAAGGTTGAAGCTTGAATAGATCCACACGGTCAACTAAAAGCTTTATACTATACATGTCTACGGACACAAAACACAAGTATATTTTGTCATAGGTATATAATATGATGAATGGATTTTCATCAGGTGAACACACCTGTGTGAGTACAACCCAGCTAAAGAATCCTAATGCCATCAGCAAGTCAGAAGCTCCTGTGGTAACATGTCCTTGTCAGTACCTTCCACCAACAGAACTACCGTTCTGACCTCTGACATTGTGGACTGACTTATCTACTTTTCCATATAAATACACATCTGGCCTCTTTTTCCCACTAGGTGTGAAACTCATCCATAATTTAATGCATAGTTTATGGATTCTACTGCTTTAGAATATTCCATCGCATGAATATACTACAATATACTTATTCACCTCACTCTTGATGGCCATTTATTTCCAGAAATTTCTACCTTCTTGGCTAACAGTACTGCAATAAAAATCCTAGTACATGTCTTTTGGAGAAAAAAAACCCTGCATGCATATCTGTCATGTGTTTATCTAGGCATGAAGCTGTTAGGGAACAGAGTGCACTTATGATTTAATAGATATTGATAATAACTTTCCAAAGTGGTTCCTACCATCCAAATCCTCATCTGCAATGTATGACAAATGATTATCAATACTTAGCATTTTCTTTCTCTTATTTTATATGTTCTGATGGGGTTATAGTAATTTTACATTTAGCCCATTTTTACAGTGGTTATTAGGTTGACTCCCCTTTAGTATACTTACTAGTTTTTTTCATCTTTCATAAATCATCCACATCTTTTCCTTTTGTTGTATTGAGTTGTCCTATTTATTTGCTAGAGTTCCTTGTATTTGAATGCTACACATATGCATGCATAATGATGGAGATGAAGAGGTTTTCACATATTCTGGAAGCACAATTGGTCTGCTAGAGTTATGGGAAATATATTTTCCCAGTTGCGGATTGCCTTTGCATTATTTCGAGGTGTTTGTAGTAAACACGTTCTTGATTTTAATTAAACACAATACAACATTTTTTCTCTTTATGGTTATCCTTTTTTTGGGCTTCCACTGAAATCTTTTCTTATCACAACATCATGATCCAACATTTGTATACTTATTCTAAAAGCTAAAAGCTCTATTATTTTACCTTCATATTTTGATCTGAGTTAACTGAGATCTGATTTTCTGTCGTTATGTGAGGTAAAAGTCAAGAAGCTTTCCCCTCCCAATAAATATCAAATTAACCAAGCATCGTGTATCTTTTCTTCATTGTACTATTGTACTAGCTTGGTCATAAGTCAGTTGGACTGATCTTTGACAGAGAGGCCAAATACATTCATGGGAAGAAAAATAGTACTGGAAAAACTGGCTTTCCACATGCTGAAAACTAGAACTGGAGCCACGTTCATTACCATGCACTAAACTAAAATCAAAGTGGACCAAAGGTCTAACTTTTAAAAGAGAAACACTAAATCTGCTGGGAGATAGCATAGATAGAATTCAGAACACAGGTGTAGGCAAAGACTTTATGAATAAAACCTTGACTGCATGGGAAGTACTTCAAAAAATTAACAATTAATCTCATCCTAATAAAAAGCTTTTGCATAGCAAAAGAAGTCAACAGAGTGGGACCCGGGGAGATGGCTCAGTAGAATAAGCACTTGCTTGGCAAGTGCAGGGTCCTGAGTTCAATCCCCAGTACCTCAAAAACAAAAAGAAAGAAAATAAAAAGAAAAAAAAAATCACAGAGCGAAAAGATAATCCATGGAGTAGGAAACTATTTATGCCAACAATTCTTCAGACAAAGAACTAATATCTAGAACATATAAAGATCTGAAAAAATATCAGACCCTGCAAATTCAGAAACCCAATCCAAAAATGGGCATCTGACATGAATAGATATTTCTCAGAAGAAGTACAAATGGTAAATAAATACATGAAAAAACACTCAACAATGCTTAGATTCCATCTCATTCCTGAAACAATGGCTACTATCAACAAGTCAACCAATAACAAATGCTGGTGGGTGGGCTATCGGGAAAAGGGAACACTTCTCTCCTGTCGGTGGGAGTGTAGACTGGTACAACCACTGTAGAAGTCAGTGTGGAGATTTCTCAAAAACTAGGATTAGAGATCCTGTTCAACCCAGCTATTGCCCTTCTGGGTATCTTCCCAGAAAAATTAACAGCATCACATCACAGCAATATATGCACTGTTTATAGTGGCACGGTTTGTAATAGCTAAACCTCACAAGCATCCCAAATGCCTGTCAACCAATGGATGGATAAAAAGGATATTCTTTTTATGTAATAGAGTATTACTTGGCCAGAAGGCAAGATAAAATCGAGAGTCTTATGGCTAAGTGGATGGACCTTGAGACCATAACTATAAATGAAATCAATCACCCACACATGGGTAAATATCACATTAGTGCTCTGGTATGAGACATTGAAAATGTAAATAAGAACATAAATAGATATTGTGAAATAGGAAGAAACTGTTCAAAAAGAAAAGGGAGATAGAGAGGGGGAAAGGAAGAAAGGGAAAAAATGAGAAAAGGAGGATAAAACAAAAACTAAGCTTTGGGAATGGGAGGGGAAGGGGATTTGAAAGCAATATCATGTATAGATACAAATTCCCTACAATGAATGTGGTCATTACGTATATCTAAATTCTACCAATAAACTTAAATTTAAAAAAATTAGGTGGCTATGTGTATGTGTGCATCTTTTTGTAAACAAAAGGAATTTCTATTGTATTTGGCGTCTATTTTTCCAACTATATTGACATTCTCTTTACCTTTAATAAAAACACTGGGAAGAACAACTAATTCCAGGGGCATCAACTACATAGTCTTTCCTAATTGCTAAACAAGAAATCACATTTTGTGGTTTAGCCCTACCTAAAAATCGGAGCATTTGTAACTCAGCCTTAATCTCTCAGCTCAATTTTTAGCAGGGTTGGGAGAAAAGAACAAGTCCAATCAGAAGTGAAGCCAAGGTTCAAATAAACTAGTCCTCATCTTCGGTCCCAGGAAAGACTGCTGTGTCCCTGAAGATAGGAACAGCAGATAGTGTGAGCAACACTCCACCTACTAAAATACATTCTTCGAGCTCAACCACGGAGGACCAGCACCAGATTGCCATTCTTAGAGCTGGATTTTTCTATAAATATTTTGATGTTATCATGGCATTAATAATAACGACAATATGTCTTACATGTTGTGTATTTTACCAATCACAAAGTACTATACCTATTATTACCACATCTAACCTTCCCTGCAATGCAATGAGCAAAGTATTAAGATCATCCTCTAATGGAGGCCAGAAATGAACCTCAAATCTTGACTATCTGAGGCCTCTTGGGAGTGTCAAGACTTGAACCCTGTGTGTGGGAATTTTTTTTTCTTTCTTTCTTTTTTTTTTTTTTCGGAACCAGGGATTGAACTCAGGCCCTTGTGCTTGCCAGGCAAGTGCTTATTCTACTGAGCCATCTTCCCAGCCCTTGTGTGTGGGATTTTAAATGCTACAATTTTGATACTAAGAGTTAAGACACAGATCTGGGTCAAGATTGTCAGAATCAGGCGTATGTATCTGGTTCCCACCCTCAACATGCCTTCTGAGATGCCACACATTGCTGTGGCACAGACACCTGACCCAAGTGCTCAGGTTTCAAATGAGAGAAAGGAAGAGGAGAGGGAACAGGGTGGATGTCAATCACATGCCTCTCTCTGACCCCAAATCATTAACCATTGTGCTACCTTGGTCATAAATCAAAAAAGGGGAGCTAAGAAAATTACATTTTCAGGAAAATTTTAATTTCTTTATTAATGTTTTCAGCAAATCAAACAGTGAGGAATGAGAATAGTCTGTAAGTCCATTTCTGTAAATTTGAGCTTAAGGGTTTTCTTTGGTCATCATAGTGCAGACAAAAGTTTACCAGTGCAAACCAAGCTGGATTAATTTTTTTGGAGGGCAAAGGAAAGCCAAGGAAAAGAATTAATGAGATGATAGCTACCAGCAAAGCTTTGAGCAATACAATGGAGAATCTAGCCTGGATTTAAATAGCGTGCTATTTAACTCAATTTTTGTTTTAATGTATGTTTGTTGAATGAGTATGCCATTGTCCTGAGCACTGGCAGAAGGTATGATAGGAGGTCGAGTACACAGATCTATTTCCTGTCCTCAGAACACTAAATCATCCAATGCCAAGGTCAGACTGTACTAGCATTAAGGCAAAGAGACTTCTAGAAAATCCAGCTGCTTGCAGGCCAGCTGTTCCTGTCAACCCCTCTTCAGCACTTACACCCTCATTTCCCCCAAAGGTTCTCCCCCGAATAGTCTTTTCTGCTGTTGCCTGTGAGACCTGAGGCCAAGGCCTCTCTAGGGGCTCTGTTAGGGACCATGGCATGCTGGAGGTCGTATTCTTTCTGAACTCTTTCTACAGTGCAGTACAGTGTGACTCTTTCTCAAAGTCCAGTTACCAGCACGGAAGCCACATTTGTCAACTGGAACTCTTCAGCCTGGGCTCTCATGAACACATGAGAATCTGCACTTGCAATTGAACGGTAAAGACTCTGTCTTCCAGCATGGGCGTTTCTGAGCAGACAGCACGGCGTCCCGGCACCTGCCAGCCCAGGACGGATGCAGAGCCCGGGGCGACCTCGTGCACAGCTGTGCCCCGGATTAGCAGCAGGTGTTTTCTTCTGCAGTCCCTGAAATCCCACTCTTTCTGAATTGGACCTCTTTACTGCAAATGGGAGTTCACTTTGAAGAACAAAATGGGCTACCTTAGAAAACAGTATTATAAAATCTGGGAAATCTGGGATCCATGGTTCTCTTTCTTTCATTTGTTAATGTTATTGGTATTGGAAACTATGGAAAATCATACCAAAAATAGTATAGCAACTGAAAATATAGTCATTTCCTTTAAGAAATAGGGGCCTCAGCAATTAAGATATGTAGACATCTATCTTATCTCTGAATAAACTGTCTATGTATTTAGCACAAGTTTACCTCTCACTAAAACATGGCCATGTGTTCTTTCAAGTGTACACTTTGACCTGGAGCTGAGCAGAAAGTTTTCTGTCCTATGAGTAGAATATATATTTTGGGACATTTCTTCTCCAAATCACTAAATTGTTTTGTCTCATAGACTTTTTACTTTGCAAATAACTTGCATTAGCAATGTATAATAAAGTTAAAAGAACATTTTCTGAGAAAAAAACTTGTAAAATCAGAGTTCCTGTAAGTATAAATAAAATATGTACGTGCACATAATTGTGTGTAATTTCTTTCTTTCTTTTTTTTTTTTTTTTTGCGGAACCGGGGATTGAACTCAGATCCTTGCCTACTGAGCCATCTCCCCGGCCCTGTAATTTCTTTCTTAATGTCTCAGCTAAAAGTAAAATTATAATTTGGGGAAATTATTATTAAACAGAATATAATAGTTGTAGTTAAGAGCTGGAATTGTAAAGAAAAACAGATCCAGACTGAATTCTGGCTACCATTACCTTGTGACCTGTGGGCAGATAAATTAATCTCTCTGTGACTCATTTCTTCATTGGTATAATGGAGAACATAATGCTATTTGGCAAAAATGAAGCATTATACATGAAACAACTTTTAAAATGCTTGCCTTACCCATTGTAGTGCTTAAATACACAGTCCATACTGTAAATATTTTAATCACAGTAGACACAAAATTTCTTCTCTTGGTACTCAACCCAAGATTGAAGGTAGTGAATATAGTAATTTTTTAAAATCAAAAGGAAGTCATTGTAAATGTCCTGGGTCAATGGTTGGGAACATTTGGAGAATATGCAGGCTTCATAGTTTATTCTGTTGTTCAGAAAGTACTGCCAAAGAAAACCAGACAAAAAACACTTCACTGTACTTTTTACCATGTTCCTTTTGTGAATAAAACAAGACTGAACTTCAGATCCTCAAAACAGCTAGGTACCCCTAGGATGGACTTAGGTGCTCAATTAATTCTTGCTGAACTGAAACAGAAGAAAAATAACCTAATAAAACTCTGATGTTCAAAGCGGCACCCCATAAAGAATTATAGAAGAACCAGATTCAATGTTGCGGCAAACTGTGTTTATTCTAGTGTCAAACTCTGCTAAGCCAGGGAAAGGAATTATAGCAATAAACAGATTTATAGCTGTAGTCCTTACACCTTTCATTTTGCACTGAAGATTAAAAGAGATGGAACAGAAAGGGGTGGATAGGAACCAAAATTTAAAATATCAAAACCAGCCCTACTGACTAGAAAGCTATTTTTTAACAACTTTTTTTTTGAAAGTTTGTCATGAAAGGTCTGTGTGGCATCCACGTGAGCCCTCAAATGTGTGTTCAGATTCAGTCTTAAGTCCTACGCAGCTGCAGAAAGGAAGCAATTAGTAGGATCTAGCCCTAACAGAAAATTTAGGAAAAAAAAAATCAAACACTGAAAGAGCACTCTCAAAAGTAAGACTGGCAAAGCTCAGTAAGGTGAAGGGCTTCTGAAGCAGTGGGACGCAGGGACACCAGTTCCGGCTTTCTTTTTCTAACACAATACAAATTGTATAAGTCAAATTATTAGTGCCAATCCAAATGAGGCGTTTGCTCTTCTTCAGAGCATTGTGCTTTGCCTCTCAATGTTTTAAGACATTGCTAAAACTTCTTTGTTTAACTTTGAATTTTTTAAAAAGAAATTTATTTTTAAGAGGTCAAATCAAATGAACTCTATGGTGAAAGACTTGGAATTCTAAACATTCCCTTCGTGGAAAGAAAGTATCAACTTGCTGTCTAAATGCCCAGAGTAAGCCACAACTTTACAGCCCATGTCCTACGCTAGCCTACAATACTCTCTCTGTCTTCACCAGAACTCAGATGTATGTGAGGAACCCCCACCTTTAAACTTGGGTCTAGTTTCAATGCTTGATTTCAGCATGTATCCCAGAATACTGTTCCACATAAGGTAGTCTGAGCTACTTAAGAAGTCTGGCTTGAAGGTCAATTTGATTTTTCTTGGCTTCTTCTTTCATATCTTACCAGGCAATATAGGTTTTATGAAATGCAACTGAGGCTACGGCATTGATTGATATGATTCTCAAACTTCCTATGTAAGCTGGGTCTCCTTCGTTTTGGTGGATGACAAAGACAATCAGCAGTTTCAGTTCAAGCCTCCACAGCACCTGGGCTTTACATGGTCCGATTCTTCCTTCCCTTTGCCTGCTGCTGCCTATGGAGTAGGTGGAGCATGGCCAGCCCACCTGCACATCTCCTCCCGCTCTTACCCACCTACCCCTTCCCTGCCTGCATCTCAGCCCTCCCAGTTCCCCTGTGGTCACCAAGCGTGGTCCTAGGGGAGTGGATGCAACACCGCCCACTATTGCCTGTGTTATGACCTTATTCTTCTTCCTTATTTTTTCCACCAACTTCTCCAAGCAAAGTTCTGTCATGGAAGCAAAAGAAATTGGATTTGAGGATAGAGAGCACAGGGAGATAAGACGTTCCTGTAGTCTGGCTTTGACAGCTGATACACAGAGCGGTCGGAGTCTTTTCTTTCAGGAGGACAAGAAAGCTGAGCTTCAGAAGAGAAGTCGAGGAGCCAATCCTCTGGGTCTGGAAAGGAGCTGTCCCAGGGTAGGCTAAAACTACAGCCTAGACACTGGAGCACTGGGCACAAGGGGGTGACATAACCTATCAATGCTCAGCTTGCCCGAATTGTGCCTGGGCTTTGTTCTGCTCTTGCCGGCCTTCCTCAGCTACCAAGCATACCGTCGAGGCATACCCCACTACCTGCTGGAGGATCTGGACTGTTCTCCAAGTTCAGCCTACACTTCCAACTGCTCGCCAGATGTCTAAGCCCAGAAATGTCCCCCTCAGCGCAAATTCAACTTGCGCAATCCAGACCTCTCCAAGTCTGCTACAAGACAAGCGTGCTCCTGACCTGCCTGTTGGGTGAAGCACATTCTTCCAACTGCTTTGGAGCTCAGTGCTGTGTCTGAGAAAATTCAACCTAATGTCCAGACATCAGAAGTTTCATTTTCCACAAAATCCTGTGTTCCAACCCCACTAGCCTCTCGATCACTGGATCACAGAGTCTGGAAATCTCTCCTAACTTTTCCTAATATACTTTTCTTTTTCTGTTTTGGTACCAGGAATTGAATTCAGGTCCTCACAATTGCTATGCAGGCACCACAGGGACCATACCACTGAGGTACTTCCCTGACATCTCATGCTTGATCAGATTAATTTTTAATTACGTGCTTTGATTAGATTAATTTTTCTAGCCCAATGTGGTGCCACGCCCCCATAATCCCAGCTACTCAGAAGATGGAGGCAGGAGATTGCTTAAGTCTAGGAACTCAGGCCCTCCCTGGGCAATATGGCAAAAATCCACCTCAAAAAAAATAAATAAATAAATAAAATTTTTTTTCTGAAGCTCATTTCTGAATATATCATTTCTCCACTCAAAATACTTTAGGGGCCCATTTTACATCCTGCAGTGAAAAATAAGCTCTAGGTAGCAATTCTCAGTGGATGTGAAAGTGTTCAGCAAGAGCCTACTGAGAACGAGGCCCACACCGCTTGGCCAGCTGACCACACTGAGGGTCGATGCCACAGCCTATCACACATGTGCCTGATGGTACAACCAGACCTCAGGGATCCTGGCCCTCTGACGAGTGCTGTCATAGGCTGGGGAAACAAGTGAAAAATTCCCATCGGGAAGCACTTCTACCCACCAGAACACGAGGCATTCTACAGAGAAGACACAGGTCTAGGAGGAGTAAGGAGCAGGAAAACTACAATCAGAATAACAGACTGATGAGTTTTAATAATGATGTACTGAATGTGGGCTGTGTTTGAATTAAACAAAGCAGCTGTATAAGGACATTTTGGAGACAAAAGTGGGGAAATTTGAATTTGAGCTGGGTATTGATAACGGTACAGCTTTATCATTAACTTTATTAGGGTCACTAATGAAATTATGCTTATGTTTTTGAAATGCCCTATTTCAGTATTTACCAATCTTCTGGCATAATACTAGGCTTTGCCTTAAAACAAATCAGCAGCAACAATGGTAGAGCATGTGTTGAGCATGTGTAAGACCCTGGGTGAAGTCAAACAAAAGTAAGGAAAAACACTTCATGAAATAAGACTACCAAATGGTTCTTCAAGAGGAGCGAGGTCTAGGGCAATTTACAATACTCGTTCCCTTGCTTTTTTGAGTGTGTTGCTGCATGCCTATGACCCCAGAACTCTGGGAAGCTGAGGCAAGAAGATAACCATGTCAAGCCCAGCTGGGCAACCTAGCAAGTTAGTGAGATCCTGTCTCAAAATTAAAAAAAAAAAAAAAAAAAAAAAAATATATATATATATATATATATATATATATATA
>NDGM011155221.1:0-12090 GCA_002564305.1 Octomys mimax | reverse complement strand
CATTTATGCTGAAGTCCTAAATAGTGTCTCAGAACCTAACTTGATTTGGAAGCAGCATCTTCCCAGGTGGCTTTAGCTAAGATGGCCACACTGCAGTAGGGTGGGCACCCATCCCGTGGCCAGCGCACTCATGAAAATGGGGAATTGGGACACAGAAGCTTAAGGAAAGCACCAGGCACAGTATGTTCTCTGCTGCAAACCAAGGAGTTAGCGGAGCCTAGGCACGGGTTTCCATCTGACGCATCTCCAGCCCCTCTGAGGAAGCACAGCCCTTGCCCACACACTGGCTTCTCATTTCTATAACTGTGAGACCAAAGTTTCTAATGTGCAAGCCACGCTCTTCTTGGTACTTGGTTCTAGAGGGCCTCACAAACACACTAAGCCAACACAGCTGGAAGAAAGCAGCAACTTCAGGAATAGCCCATTAAATTCTACCACAGGCCCACTCACATTTGATTTCTGACTGCTTTTTATAAACCCTGAACTCAACTCCAAGAAAAGCAAAATGATCTTAGTCGACTTTCTGGTATCCCTCAGCACCCCAAAATGAAGACTCTAAGTTGTTACTGGCTCTGCCCGACCATTTGTCCAAACCATGATCTTCCATGTCTCAAAAAATAGAGTGGATGTGGCTGTGTTACTGACCTAAACTACAATATGGGTTGCTGTGGGCTGTCTTCCCCATAGCCTACACTACACGGGGTTCCCTCACTTGATCCTTGGATTCCTGCACGGTGCCCGCTCCAGCTGCATAAACTAAGACCGATCACTTTGTTCCATCTGGCCACGTGGGGGTTTCTTCCTATGATGTAATACAACCAGCCAGTAACTGTCAAGTATGTGTAGGATGTCACTCTGGTTGTTGAAAGTTCTAAAGCAGTGATCCCTCTGAACTTCTAGGGGTGACTGAGGCAGACCCGTAATGAGCTGTGACCCTATAAATCTCCCCCGCCCTTTCAGTATGGAAGGCTGGTGACAAAAACCACACAACAGTGACTGAGGTAGCCTGTAGCGGCTACCAACAGCCCCAAGATAACAGCTCCCAAGAACATAGGAATCTTGGGTCTTACCAACTGTAGGGAACCAGATTCTTGAGAGCAACCACCAGAGCCTGAGGGAGGAACCCACGTTCCAGAAAGGAGTACCGCGTGCCTGACACCTGTTCGCAGCAGCTGCTGGGCCCTGAGCAGAGGACCCCCACCCTCCTGACCCACGGACACAGAGATGATGTAAGTGCGGTATTTTAAGCCGTTCACTGCAGGCATCCATTTGTCACACAACACAGGAAGCCAATGCAGTGATCACATCCTTTGATGATGCGCTGGTGACAAAGGAATGTCTCCCTGGCAAAGCTCAGGGAGACACAGCGTTCGGGCTCGTGGGGCGCTCATCTCTGATGAGCCCCCAAGAGGTCCCTGGACACCAAGCTGTGAATCTTGATAAGGGTGGTTCCCCAGCCCAGTTCAGTTTTAAAACATAAAGTTAAACGTTTCATGCTTAATCTGTAAGAGGGAGCCGTACTGTAACATTATGCTGTCTTCAACCCACTTAGAATAATAGAGAAAGAATAGAACTGAAGTAAAGGCAATTTAGTTCATTAGTGGATATTGTCAATCCTGCCTCCTCTTTCTTAATTATAGGAATAAAAAAGCAAGGCTTATAGCAACCTGGGAATGTTTTCAAAAGGATGCCTTCAGGAAGACCAGCTCAGTTCATTTCTTCAGGAAGAGAATGTCAGAGCTAATCCAACACCTGGAAGAAATTTACTTCTGAATCCGAATATCCTACGGGTCATTACAAAGAACTGCCCCAAACCAGAGCTTAAGCCCTGTTCTCCTATGTCCCAGCTGTACCCCTAGAAGTTACTGTCCTTCTCCAAGCCAGTGTCATGTCTTCTCCGTCACAGGGAATGGTTCGACGACCGGAGGAAATAATACTTGTACAATATGCGCCTTCTTAGGGCCAGCCTGTGATAAGCAACCCAAACCACCACGACGGCCGTGCGGCAGGGGTCACCCGACTGCTCCAAGAGGGGGCGGCAGGAGAGGATGGTGGGAGTGAGGACAGCCCCTCCTGCTCTCAGGTTCCAGGAAAGCAAGATCAGCGTGGCGGCCACAGTGAGTGCCAACCTCCCCCAGCTCCCCGCTCGCCTCAATGCCACACCAACGCTGCAGACAACCCTAATTTAGACCAGGATTTTGTTGGACAAAAGAAGAAGGGAAACAAAACCACAAAATAACCCCCCCCCCAAAAAAAAAACAAAACAAAAAAACAAAAAACCCTCTACGGTACAAGACTATGCGTCAACACTGGGCCTTCTGACCACAGGATTAAAGTGGCTTAGGAGATAAAAGACTTTTCTGTTTTGGTGGCTGTGGAAGCATATACATGGGAGAGAAAAAAAGCTTGTCAAAGACAGGTGCGATCCATCACACACTGCAGCGCAGCCTTGTAAATTAAGAAGTTAGAGGGGCGGGATGCGGTGGCCCAGGCAGGCAAACCCAGCACCTGGGAGGCTCAGGCAGGAAAATGGCTATGAGTTCAAGGCCAGCCTGGGCTACAGTGTGAGACTGTCTCAAAAAAAGAGGGGAGGGGGAGGAAGGAGAGGGGAAGGAGGAGAGAGCGGAGGGGAAGACTGAAGCTGGGAGGACAGGGCAGAGAGGAAAAAAAAAAAAAACAAAAAAACCAGAGGGGCCATAGGATAAATGTCCTGCTGTTGGGTCAGGGCCAAGCACCATGGATCCCCCATGGGCTTTGCCGGTATAGGCGAGCACCTTCCCTGGCCGATCCCCTGCATGCTTGGGATGGGGCACCAGGGATGCGGCACCAGGCATGGGGCTAGTGTGGGCAGAAGTAGGCACAGAGCTGTCCCCCTGTGGGATTCCTTAGTGAGGCCACCAAGAGAGGACTTGGAAGGGCAAAAAGGAGGTACAGCTTGGGCAGTCACGGAATGAAAGCGTGTCACTGTCACCTGGAAAGAAAGGTTTGTGCCAATATTGCCGGGACAGTATTTCATGTCTGGATCTTGTACTCTGAACAACTATTACGAATACAACAATTCACAATGTGCTGATTATTTATTGTTACTCTCCTACTAGCCTGTTTGGAGACTGTTTTATTTTTATCTCTTTAAAGTAAAATTTAAAAAAAGAAAAAAACTGCAAAGTGACCCAGGCCCATCAGTGTGGTGGGGTGCAAGCAGCACACCCCAGCCACACCCAGAGACTAACCACAAGGGCAGATGCCCAGGGACCCAGTGGGTTCTCATCTGCAGATGCCCCAGTGTGAGACAGGGGACAGTGTCACTGAGCAATTCTCCCCAGGAAGAGGGGCCACTGGCCATGGTAGATAGCTTGAAAAAAAAAAAAAAACCCTCAAAAGTACAAAGAAGAAAACTTCAAAAATTCCCATAAAACCTTTTGGTGTATACTCCATTTTTATGAAGTACACAGGGACTTAGAATGGTTCAACTTAGGAATTTTTGACTCTAGATGGTGTGAAAGTGACACATATCTTGTAGAAACTGTACTTGGAATCTGGATCTTTTCCCAGGCCAGTGACACATGGTCCTGTCCTTTTCTATGAGGCTGACAGCAGCTGAAAACCACAGGTCCCAGGCAGCCTGGTGACCCTGAAGCAAACAAGTGACATCCCGCAGCATGCAGAGCTCCACTGTGAACCAGGATGTGCACGAGACTAGGTTCCTTACATGCATTTTCGGCTGAGCATATTTTCAACAGAGGACGAGTTTATCAGGATACAATAAACCCGTCGTCGTAAGTCAAGGAGCATCTGTATCTGCAGAAGTTGTTAGGGTTTCTTCCAAGAGAGATATGAGCTGGCTTGTTGGCCACATGGAATTCTGGGAGTCAGGAGGAGTCCAGGCCTAAGGAAGGAGCTGGCAGGAGCTAACAGGGCAGGCCCAAGGATGCGCATGGGGCGGAGGGCCTCAGAGCTGTGCGGGGCAGAGATGGCTATGTCACTGTGCTTCCGAAGCTGGGCGGACAGGACCACAGGGGCCACGGACTTCTAAGTCAGCCCATGGAGACTGGCCAGGAGGCGGGGAAGGGTAGCAAAGGATGGCTACTGAGTGGACATTTGCTGGAGCTGGGATGGGTCCCAGCTGGGAGCAGGTGTCAGCAGTCAGCACCAGAGAGACAGAGAAGCAGAGACTTGCAAGAAAGCGCAGCGCTGAGTGCTGCTGCCGGCCTGAGGGTACAACGCTTCCTCAGGCTGCCTAGGCCAAGCCTGGAACAGGCCAGAGGAGTGACTTCACAGCAGCCGACATCAATGACTCCAGCTTTCTGATTGACTAGCTGTGTGGGCTAGAAGGTTCTTAGCTGCCAGAATCTAGAAGGTTCTTAGCTGCTAGAATCTAGAAGGTTCTTAGATGTCAGGATCTAGAGGGTTCCTAGCTGCCAGAATCTAGAAGGTTCTTAGCTGCCAGCATCTAGAAATGAGTTTGTACAAATTTCTTACATGCAACTTACTTGTGTCTGAAACGATACGGTTTAAACACAAACTGTGCTTGCGCGTACACCGTGCACCCTGCACGTGATACTACTGATAAATGGCAGTTCCGTGGAGCTTTAATCAACGCAGTTACTGTTTTGGCTATCAGAGGAAACTATTCATTTTGGGGATCTTCTATCTCCATTTCAATCGATGTAAAGCAGGACAAGAAAAAACAGGACCCTTAATTACATAACTAGGAAGGATTATGTAACAAAGGTCTTGGTGGCACTTTAACTGTACGGGAACCAGACAGTTGAAAGCACAACTCTGCAGAAGTGACATGGGCCATGAGAGTCATGCAAACCATTTTTCAATATTGGCTTAGCTAATCCCACTTAACTCGCTGTCAACAGATGTCTTCTGCTCCTCTAACCTTGTTTTTCCCCAGAACTGGGTGGAGCAACCCCATTTTAGGGCCATGGTCTGTTATAGCAACAGCGCATGAGCAATTCCGAAGCATAGCTCAGAGAAAGCAAACCGGAGCGTCAGTTGTGCTCAACTGGTCCCTGGTGCCCAGCCTGAAAAATGATCATTTCATAACGCTGCCAACTCTGCCATTTCAACATGGCAGGACACTGATCGCTGGTGACAGGAAACATTCACGCTGAGAGACACTTTTGAAAGCCACACAGCCCTTCTTTGTTGGAGGAAACCCCAGAAACAATAACAGCAACAACGAAAACCTCCTCCCTCTTCCTTTCAGTATGTGCTGCCAAGCAAAATGATCCCGGCTCATGTCTGCTCATGGCTTCCTGATAGAAATCACCCTCGAGAGCGCCCCACACGAAGCCACACGCCCTGGAGGTGACGTTCTTCGGACCCTGTGGGAGACACTGAACGAAAGCGCCCAAGGTGCCCGGTCTGTCGTACCCACCACAGGGAACCTATTGGCGTTCCATGCTCATGACCTAAAGTCTAGAGCTGAACTCTGCGGGCAGATGACATTAGTTGCTTTACTTCGCCCTCCAAAAGGACAGGAAAAATCACACGAGGGTGCGAGTGATGACCTGGTGGTATCTGAGGTCCCAGGAGGATGCTGCTCCTACAGATTCGGCACTCAACAGTGCCTGAGTGTGGAGTTAGTGAAGGACAAGAAGAGTGCCCCATCACCGGACGTTTTCTTCTTTTCACTGATGCATACTAAAACTAAATGGCCAGAGGACTTTTTAAAAAGTTGTGTTAATTTAATAACTTTTTTCACATCCCCTTCCTGAGATTTCCTATTTTTGTTTTTTCTCTTTTGCAATCTTTTTGCTGCTTTCGATGAAAATTCTGTTCTCTAAGGAAGACCTTTAAAAAAAATCA
Source organism: Octomys mimax (assembly GCA_002564305.1). NCBI lineage: Eukaryota > Metazoa > Chordata > Mammalia > Rodentia > Octodontidae > Octomys > Octomys mimax. The sequence continues at coordinate 6,270 of NDGM011155221.1, read as the reverse complement.
GAACCACAGAATTTGGAATCTTCAAGAAGTCTGGCTAAATGTGAGACTCAAGGTCTGAGTTCAAGTCCTACCTGCTCCTGGCAGAGGGACCTTGGGCCAGGCACACAGTGCTTAACGGCAAGATGACCAGCTATTGTTTCCTGGAATAAGTGAACTTGGGTCCCTCAGCCTGGAGCTGTGGGATTCTAGCCTAGCTTCCATTTTCTGATGGCTACTACCTCACCACTGCTGTGCTGGGAGTCCGAGTCCCTGGGGGACTCACAGATTCTCTGTTTGCTCCTTTGGTCCCTTACCACAGCACTCTGTCCCCATCCTACAGGCCAGAAACCTAGTGGCCACTGATGTGGCTTTAAAAGGACAGCTGGACCTCTCTCAGGACTTGGGCAGACTCCAGTCAGGTTCCTCCAGCACAGGGCATGACCCAGGCACGCTAGTTCCCAGAGCTGCCGGAACAGACTACCGCAAACTGGGTGGCTTCGAACAACAGAAACATATTATCTCTTAGTTCTAAAAGAAGTGAAAAGCGGAAAGTCAAGGTGTGGGCAAAGACATGGTCCCTCTGGAACCTACAGGGGAGAAGGGTGGCTGTCACACCTTGGCCTTCTCTGGCACACAGCCGTCACTCCAGTCTCTGCATCTGCTGCCCAATGGCCTTCTTCCAATTGTCCACGAATTTCCCTCTTCTAAAGACATCAGTCCTGCTGGACTAGAGCCCACCTGGATGTCTTTGCCTAAAGTACACCCACAAAGCCCTTAGTTCCCAAGAGGTCACCATCACAGGTAGTACTGGGAGTGGCTTAGGGCTTCAACACACTTTGGGACGAACACGATCTAACCCGTAACACTAAGCAATTTCGAAGAAGAAACCGAGGTATGCAACTACACCTGGGAATGTCCAGAGCCCATGTTAGTGTGGTGAAGGGAAAACCAAAGTGGAGGGTCATTTTGTCTGAGGGACAGCTATGTACCCTTCAGTAGCTCACAGGTCTGAGCTGGCACAGGTCTCTTCCTTGCTGTGCCCACCCAAGCATGCCTAGAGCTTGACTCAGCCTGCCACCTGCAGTCCTTGTTCCCAGTTGTACCCACTCCACTACTTTAATCCTCCTCACCCCGCAGGCTCCAGCTCACATTGTACCCCTGCAGCATGCCCACTCTCCCAGCCAGAAATGAAGTCACCTGACTCTGCATTGGACGGCATTTACCCACCTTCTGCCTTGAACTATGGTCCCTTGAGCTTGCTCTCTGGGGATCACTCCCTGGCTGCACGAGCTACTCTTACTCAATCCCTGCACCCATAGTAGGTGCTTGTAAATATTTGCTAAAGCAAACTGACAGCAAGATAAGAATAGAAAGAAATATCTGCTGTGTTTAAAACATCACCATGGAGAAGGACCTTTGAAACCAGGAGCTGTTAGAACCTGTGGTTTATCAGTTCCCTCACCAAATCCCTCTACCCCTAGGCCTCATGTCCTTGAAACCCTAAGGTGGCCCAGGAGATAGGCTCCCATTTCAGGTAGAGAACAGGGTGTGCCCAGGGCGGCTCATGACAGCACCAAATCACCAGAGACACAGTGATTTGCAACACAGGACAACCCAAGTGCCCTGCAGGTCTGTGTTACTAGACAACATTTCAACTGGTTTCTTAGAAACCACAGAAGCCAGAGCAATGTCTAGTCTAAGGATGACCACACCCTCCTCTCCAGCACTTACGACCATGTTAGGGTATACAGCAAGTGAGGGATTAGAAGTGGCAGATGAGGACACTGTACTGTAGCTTAGGTGGGTGCAGCAGTCTTTTACTTGAGGTTCCACAGCTAAGAAACAGCAGAGCCAGCATCTGAGGCTGGATTACAGCTCCAGGTTGGGTGAACACCGCTCTACAATGGGTTCTCTTCTTAAGCGCAGTCCCCTGGCCCCTGGCTCTCAGCTGGGGAGCAGCACAGGGCTCTGGGGCACATCTGAAACTGCCCTTGAATGTCTGGTCATGGTCAGAAGAGTTTCTGGATGGTGGAGATTGAAAGAGCTTGTGGGAGCAGCAGCCAGCACCTGCTTAGTGAAGCTTCTAGCGCTTCTGGGAGACCCAGCACCAGAGCAGGAGCCAGAGGGAACTGTGGGCTAGAAGAAGGTCCCTGGTCATCTGGCCCCCGCTTGCAGGTACAGATGAGAAGCTGTGTATTCAGCGGGGCATCGTGGTGCACCGAGAGGCTGAGGGCTCAAGGCCAGCGTGAGCTACAGAGTGAGCTGAAGGCCGACCTGAACTATGCAGACAGACCTTTGTCTCAACAAAACAAAACATTGTACTCTTAGCCCGGTACGGTGGCCAAGTGCTCTTAGTTCTGTAGTCCTGGGGGCTCCTGCGGCTTCTGCGTTCTGGGCCTGGTGGGCTAACGGGCAGGCCTGAGTTCTAAACATTTAAAAAGCTGTTTCCTGATGAATTCCACCTGCTGGCTGCCAAGCGCCGCATCCTGACTGCTACAACTGACCTGGGGTTACTGTACCCGGGAATTACCAGCTCTTCCAACCCAGAAGGATTCTTACTAGACTTTTGAGAACCTAACTTTTAACATCAACTGCCTACATTTGGTGAAGGGCAGATTCTCCTCAGCCTAAATTTTGGCAGCCCTCTGACATACAGAACAAGGCAGCAAGGAACCGTGACAAGCAGCCAGAGGCATGCAGCATGCCTAGACTGCCTTTGTGTGAATATGTGCTGTCACTGACAGCTTGCTGGTGAGGCAGTTTCAAGCGGATGTTCTCCACACTGCAGAAGGATGAGTCCACTGACTGCCTGGGATTGGAGGCTGTCTGGTGGCCCTAACCCTACGGTGGCCCGAAAGGGTCTTTCTTCTAGGAATCTAAGAAGCTATGCTCAACAGTTCACATGCTTGATGTCCTTAACTTCTCTTTGCTTGATCGAACTCTCTTTCCTCTACTTCTTTTGAGAATCAATCAAGTCAAGCCATGGCAACTTGGAGGATTTCTTTTTTCCATTCATTGAGAATGAAACAAACAAACAAACCTACTACCCAAAAAACCCCAAGTGCAAGTTTACTCTTTTTTTTTTCTTTTTAAATAATAAATTCTACACCTCCTAGTCTTAATTACTTTTCTCTTGCTGAGACAAAATACCCGATACTCAAAGTTAAGAAAGTTTATCGGCTTACAGTCCGTAAAGGTTTCAGCCCATAATCTGGTGGCCGCTAGACAGGGTGGCTCGGGACAGGACATCTCTGAGGAGAACAGTTCACAGCACTCACAAGATAGCAGAAGCAGCAAAGGCAGAAACAAGACTCTTTTGTCCCTTAGAGTATATGCAGGCTACCTGCCCTGGGGCGGGCAGGGCACTCACACCCTTACTCCCAGCCAGAGCTACCAAACCAATCACTTGTGATTTTCTAATCACACACCCTTAATCCCAGCACTACACGCTCTAGATTTAGCCGCCTCTGAAAAAGCCCTATGACCACATGAGGGCTTGGGGGGGGGGGTCACCCAGACACAAATCATAACACTCCTTAAGAACAGACCTAAAACCTGACCTGGGAAAATGGAGGACTTTTCCCAATTCTTCCCACTAAAATCACTGGACATGGCTGGGGAGATAGCTCAGTGGCATAAGCGCCTGCCTGGCAAGCGCACGGTCCTGAGTTCCATCCTCAATATAAACAAATAAAAGAAAACTACTGGACATTATATATGAAACAACTAAGACTCTTAAGGTTGGAAAGAAGCAGGTAGACAGGATAAGGTCAGTATAAAAAAAGGAAAACTACAGATGAATATCTCTTATGAACAGAGATAGAAATTAGCAAAATATAATTCAGATATATAAAAATAGAATTAGATACTATATCATGACCAGAGAAGTTCATCCCAGGAATAGAGGCCAGTTCAATATTAAAAAATCAGTGCTATTAATCCACCCTCTCAACAAATGACAGAAGAAAAACATGTATCAACATTATTAATACAGAAAAATCTAATACTTAATCAAGATAAAAATACTTAGCACACTAGGAATAGAAGCAAACTTACTCAACCGACAAAAAAAATCTGCAAATGAACAACAATAAAACACAACAGATATTATATTTAGTGGCGAGAACTAAATGTTCTCTTGCAATAACCAGGAGCGAGGTAAGGACGTCCATTCTCACCAATATCACACAAGATGGTGCTGGAAGTTCTAACCTCTACAATGAGGCGAGAAATGCGGCACACAAATCAAAAGGAAGAAATAAATCTGCTCCTTTTGGAGACTCTCAAGATAGAAAATCCTAAGTAAGATACAACAAATGTTTTAGAATGAATACATCTAGCAAGGTGTCAGGATACAAAAAAACATGAGACAAAACCAAAAAATACAGGGTAAACATTTTCCAACAGTTTTATTACAGTAAAACATGTATTAATCTCCCCTCAAATACTCACTTTGAGCACACGGAGCCCATCATTTTTGCCTTCTTCTGAATCGGCTCTGGAAGTTCACCTTCATGAGTATCTTTAGTCACACTGTTCTATCCACATATTTGGAATCACTGTAAACTGTCTGCTTTTTGTTACGGTTTGTGCCTAGTTGTCCCCCCAAAGCCTCATGCAGTCATGGGGTGGGGACTTCTAGTGTTCGGGATTAACTCATGATCCACTGGGATTATGGGTGTGAGAGCGGCTGGGATTATGGGAGAGTACTACTCCCAGACTGGGGCAGAGAGCCTGAATGCATCTTAAGGAAGACAGACTTGCTCTCTGTAGCCATTGTCGCTGCTGCTCCTCCCTGTGCTCTTGCTCTTTGCCACCACCATGAAAGGCTGCCCTCTGCCCTGTGCCACTCTGCCTTGGAGCCAGCTAAGCATGGACTGAAACCTCCAGTAACTGTGAGCTAAATAAACCTTTCCTTCCTTCATTTTGAATGTCCAGTATTTGTCCCAACAATGACAGAAGAGTAACTGAGACACCTTTCATGGTGATTTTGGCTTTGGGGAGACAAAGGCTGCGTGGAGCAGAGCAACAGATCAGGCGGCTGAAGAGCCATCGTCATGCCTGCCTTCCCGTGGATGATGGGCGGCAGCGGAATTCATCATATTTGATCACTCTTTGAAAGACATGAAAGAGAAGTAACTTCCAGAACTGCATTAGACAGTGGCAAGAATGGTGGGGTAAGTGTGTCTAATAGAGGGAGACTGTCCAAGGAGCTTCATGGCCATGTGTCCTTTAATATCATCAATTTCTGATTTAACATTCCATCACATATTCTGATGGAACACAAAACACCTTACGCAAGATACAAAGTACCTTCATAAAATACAAAAATTCAAAATACCTTATACATACTTAGTTGTAGTCTGACGGACTAGCATTGAACAAACGAAAAACAAATATCTTAAAAATATACCATCTATCTATCATTGCGCAAAAAAACCCCAAAGTACATAGTATAATTCTGACAAGACACATCGTACTTGTAAGCAGGAAACCATGAAATGGCTACAAAAGAAGGCAAATGAGAGTGAAGGGGTGAAACATGTCCGTGAATTTGTGAACTCAATAAAGGCATTATTTGTCTCAAAAACAGACACAGAGATTTAACGCAACTCCTGCCAAAATCCTAGCAGGAACATCTTTGTAGATGAAGGTCACTCTAAAATACAGAGGGAAGGCAAAAGAACTAGAAGGGCTAAATTAATTTTGAAAATAAAAGATGGGAGGAATCAGTCTTCCAATTCAAGACCGACTATAGCTACTGTAATCAAGGGAATGAAATGATAAAGGAGCCAGGATATCCCTCAACTGACTTTTGACAAAGGTGCAAACCCAATTCCACGGCAGAAGTACAGCCTCTTACCAACTGCCGCTGGAACTAGACAGCAGCCTATGTCTGGTGCGCCATCTTAATTTTCAAATCTTATAGTCAGAAAAAGTTGCAGGTTATGTATTTATGCACAAATACAGAATTATGCAACTTTTAGAAAAATAGGACAAAAACTTCACTATGTATAACTAGGCTGGTCTTTTAAGCCACACTGACACCATAATCAAAAATGGAACAATTGGGCCAGCCAAATTAAAGCACCTGCAAGCAGGCTCAGGGTCCAGGGGTTTGATCTCTGATCTCCAGGCTCTGCCCCTGGGGGCGCAGAGATGCTATTGAGACTGGGTGTGGTGACATGCCCACCTGTAACCCCAGCTCCTGGGGGGCTGTAGACAAGCAGGCCACTATGAGTCCTATCTAGTAGTGAGACCCCGAACACCCTGTAGGCCCTTCCCTAAAAA
>NDGM011155193.1:0-13641 GCA_002564305.1 Octomys mimax | reverse complement strand
TGCGCCTCTGCCTGGTGCGCCTCTGCGCGGGCTCCCTTCGGAAGTCTCAGTTTTGTAGTGATCATATTAATTTAGGAGCTGCTGGCAGTTTTACCTGAAAGATTTACTACTCATTCAGTCATATGAGCTCGTAAAACATCCAACACTAAGGAGGAAAAAATATGGCTGTAAAATTTTATAGGGAAAAATATAGTGCTAACAGAAAAGAAGCTTAGAGAAAGGTTGCTCGAACAAAATGCAACCTTCACTAAAAGGGCTCCAACTTAAATGGGTAAGTTATCGGTATAACCAAAGAGTCTCATTAAAAGTCACCCAGATATCCGCTGGCAGTAGTCTCAGGGGGTTCTGCCCCACGTGGTAGACGTCCAAGCAGTGCAGAATGCTTCGGGCCAGAAGGGCTCCCCAGTGACTGTCCTCCTTAAGGCTGAGAGGCGGCAAACAGATTCAAGCAGCATGTGGTCCTCGCTGCTGCCGCAGCTCTCTTGCCCTGTGATTTCGTTTCTCTTTGTTTCCGTCTATGGCACAGCCTCCATCTTAGCAAGCATGTAGTCTGGTCCAAGCCCTTGCAGCCTGCCCCAAGTGTATGTATGAAAACATAAGCCTTGGGAGGAGGGGAGAGAGCCACAGCGCAGACACGCAGTGACTGAGTGCTGCGTGGAAACACATCTCTCAGCAGGATGGAGGGGGATTGTAAAGAGCTCTGGACACGGTCACAGCCTTCTAGATGGCACCTGTAAGTGGGCTCTGTGCCATTGCCAGTGAGCGCCCCACGTTGTGCTGGCCCCCAGGAACCCAGTGTAACTCACCATAAAGCACAGTAATGACTTAGTCATTGAATCAGACATTTTCGTGCATTGGTCTTCTATGATTATATGAGTCAAGGTATTGGTCCAAGTTAAGCGGGCCACAGGAATTATATCAGCAGCTCAATAAGTTGGCTATTCAAAAGAGGTCCTTTTTGTTATTCAGTTGAGGTCACTACTTGGGAAACCAGAAATGACATCTTTCACTGTGTTACCTCTGTTCAGAGGTAAGCTTTCTCTGTTAATTCATACAAGTATCTAGTTAACTTACAAAAATCTTTTTTAAAAAACAGGTCACTTGCTCATTCTCCTAGCACAGAACATGTATTTGGATTTAAGCTCATATGTTCAGTATAGAAAAGATTTCTGACTGCTTATAGCATTTTAATTTACTTGATTTTGATGTCATTTGGCCATTTTTCTAATACTGCTGTGAGTAGATGAGCTGAAACAGGAGAGAGAAATTTCCAATCTAGATTTTTATAAATATTGCATCTCAGCACCTTTACATAAGGAGCTAAAATGAACAGTTAAAGTTTCTACAAATGGCCTAATCAGTATAGTTTATGCCATTCTCCTGCATTACATAGGTGATGTTGAGTAACATTTTGGAACTCATTTCAAGTATACAGATTAATTTTGTTCATTTTTATCTAGAAGATTCCATAGAGACCTATGTTTTCTGCCAAGTGATAATCTTTCCATTTATAGTAAAGGTCACCAACCATGGCCTTCCCACAGATGGTACCCATCAAGGGCTTGTGGAGGGCTTTACCAAAGTAGCTGTAGAGGGCTTTCCCTTTTACCAAAAGTAGCTGAGGCCCAGATGTCTTCAGTGATCCACCGAAAGTTTGGTAGCAGAACCAACATTTTTTCCTCCAGTGTTGGTGATTGAACTCCAAATTCCTAACCTTCTTTTTTGGGTTTCTTTTTTTCAGGGGGGTGGTTCATTTGAAATAGGGGCTCACTGAGTCACTAAATTTCCCAGGCTGGACTCAAACGTGAGATCACCCAGCCTTAGCCTCACAGCGCTGAGGCCACACACCGCCCAGTGAGAGCCGAAGCCCTCTTCTGCCCAGGACTCCATCCAGTGCTCCTTCTAGTGAACCATCAGAGTGGCCTCCCCTTGTGTCAGGAACCTAGAGCACCAGGACGTCACTCAGAGCCCCAGACTCAGTTTAACAAAATAACAGATGAGACCAACTTGTCAAGGAAACAGGAACCTTCAGGAACCCTTAAAATAGGCTAAGTGAACAAGCACATACTTGCTTGTGAGAAAGAAAAGTGACTCATGATGACTTTGGGGAAGCACTAGTTCTAGGGCAGGTTCTAAGGAAACCCCACAAAGTGGGAGGCTTCCACAGTGGGAACTTGTTGGCCATGTAGGCAAAGGCTAGAAGTCCCACAAGGTGTAGAAGACTGGTTCCTTATGAGATATGGGACGAAAACATCTACACTGAGATTCTCCAGGGCTGTAGTTACCGTCTTCATGGCCAGCAGCATTCTCCCTATACATGTGGCCGCTCCCCAGTTTCGCATTTTATAAGGGCACCAATCACATCTGATGACACTGCTTTACAGTTGCAAAGGTCTCATCCAAATAAGGCCCTGAGACACTGGATTAGAAATTAAACTTATGAATTGTGAGGAGGGCATGGTCCAGCCCATAACACTCCACCCTCTCCCCTTGCAAAATTCACATCTTTTGTGCATGCAAAACATATTTGCCCCTCCTCGCTCCCCATTCTTTCAACATCAACCCTTAAATGCACACATCACATCTTAAAAATGACATGAATCAGGTAGGAGACAGACTCTGGGTCTGATTCATCCTGAAGCAGAATTGCTCACCAGCTGATTGTGAACCTGTGGAACAGCACATGTTACCTGCTTCTGAAACGCAGTGGTGCAGCAGGTGTAGAATACACGCATCTTCCAAAAGGAGAACGGATCCTGGTTCGCTCTCGAGCCTGGTGGTGAGCAGGGAGCACTCCCTTCCATTTGAAGACTTCAGATAATCTTCCTTGGCTAGAGGTTGTATTCTGAAGACTGCTGGGGAAAGAGGTGGCCCATCCTGTACCTCTGGGCCCAGCAACTCTGCCCCACTGGTCCTAGGCAGAGCTCCACCCTCTGGAACCGAAGGAGACTGAGACTGAGCCGCCTCAGAGCCCCTGCTCTCTGATTCCAAGCATTCCCTGTCCTTTACAAGCCATGCTGGCTGTGTTTCTGCTGGTATAAAATTCTCAAAAACTATGTTGACCCTTGTGTAATTCACAGGGCCCAAAGCATTAGAAAAAAGGGCCCTGCACTGGCAAGGAGGAAGGAGGAGTGAGGAACACCCAGAAGGAGCACCCCCTCGCCCCCCATTGCCCAGCATCCCCAAGTCTGTTTCCACAAGCACAACCTGCATCAGTTCTGTGGCAGATTTCTTTGTGCTTCCTCTGTAGAAATTATACTTCTGGTTCTTGCAGACATCACTTAAAGCTGTCCACCCCTCCACCACCAAACCTCAGAGCTGCCAAGCTAAAGAAGTGGGGAGCCATTTCCTCCTCTAGGTCATTGAGCACTCGGTTTTCCATGAAGATTCCACCACTGCAGCCCATCATCAGGAGAGCCCTTGGAGGAAATAGATTCCAGATAGAAAATCAAACTCTTACTTGATCCTGTGAATGCTGCAATGGGAGGTGGGAGGAGTTTTCCTAATTTAAGGTTTAGAATTATGACCCTTTGGGATTGGGCTTAAAGATTATGCTATTGCAAGGCCCAATTTCTATTTCCAATTTCCTGCTGGTCCAGCTGTTTCAGCCCCCACCCTACCCTTGCTCTCCCTTCTCACTGCCCTCCCCACATGCAACCAGCCTGAGACAGACACTGGTTCAAGTGCTAGGGATGAACTCAGGTAAAGGTCCAGTGCTCTGGGAGCTAGCGATTCTATATGAATACTAAAAAAGCCTTCAATGGGGTATTCTGAATTCCTTTGTTGAAAGCTTGCTCTTAAAACAAATGCTCAAGTATACTCTGAGAATTTTGTAAAATTAGAAAATGTTTCACTAGAGACAAAACACAAAGCAGGGAGGGTTTGTCAAATGGAGCTAACATGCCTAAGAATGACACCGACACTTCCCTCCCCAGAGAACGAAACACCATTGACGACTCACTGCACAGGACAGGCAGGTGCTTGGCTAGGGACACCCCTGAGGTCTGCGATGGGCTGACCGGAGGACAGTGTGAGCTGAAGTACAAGTGGGAGCAGAGGTGGGTGTAGCTCAGCAGTGAAGCGTTTTCCTAGCGTGCACGAGGCCCTGTGTTTAATCCCCAGAGTTGTAAAAAAAAAAAAGAAAGAAAGAAAAGTTTTTCAAGAATAAAAATGTATATAAAGTAGAGTTCTTATAACTAGCTAGCTTCCTATGAAGTTTAAATTTTTTTAAATAAAAGTAAATTAATGAAAAAAAGATGTTTTTAGCTTTTAAGAAATGAAGATTTTTTTTTTTAATGAAGTCTGAAAAAAAATAAATAAATAAATAATTAAAAAATGAAGTCTGTTTGAAAGGCCCAGGCCTCTGGACCCTGTTGCTAGAAGCTGGTGAAGAAGTCCTCCGCTGCGGGGTTTCCATGCCAGCTCCACAAGCCAAGGGTCACCTTGTGTTCCTTACTCCCAAAAGCCCGGGGAACTGCCGTGTTCCAGAAAGAGTGTTATGCAAAGAGGGTGGGGATGAGGGTGTTCACAGGGCAAGCTGCAAATGGCTTTTCCCTCTTAGCTAGCAGTGAGGTGCAGGAGGGGAGATGGGGAAAATGAAGGAGGTGAGGTTTGGGGCATGGTTTTGGCACACCTGCGTGCAATTTAATTTGATGCTGAAATAAAATGCTTTGCTTTTACTTCTAGGTATGGAAGAAGAGAAGGAGAAGCCTAAGTTGGAATGAGACCAACTATAAAGGGAAGAGCGAGTTTGAGCCACTGTTGGTCTCCTCCCCACTGGGCCTTCGCCGTTCAGGAGAGAAACCTCAGATGGAAGCTTCGGCATCAGCCCTCCCCACCCCTGAGGACACCCTGATATATAAATATCTATCATGTACAATACACTGGTTTCCAAAATCACCCACATTGTGCTTTAAAGGGTTCTTTCCAAATACACTACTGATAACATCTTAATTTTTATTTTCTAGTTTCATAATTAACTTCGATCTTGGGATTCTCATGTTTGCAGTCCTAATTCCTTTAGCCAAGGGAGAATGAAATGTGACTGTGTGTCTCGTTGGGAGCCACACAGAAGACAGAAGGACAGTTGGGGAGCCAGGCACGGATGTGTTCTGTCCTGATACAGCTGGAATAACACATGTGGGCCGCTCACTTCTAGCCTGAGAGCAGCTGGCTTCGGTGTCCCGATGGTTACAGTTGCCTCCGTGGTCAACATTAGTGAAAATAGCATCAACTTAATCAAAACACAGACTGTGCTTGGATCTTCCGATTTGCCTTTGTGACAGTCTTCCCACATGCGAACTTGAATAAAGACCAGACAACCCAAACCTAAGTACAGTCTGTCTCAAGAACCTAACATGGGTGTGCTTTATCTTCTTTCTGTTACCTCTTGAAAGTGTGTTTACTGTACCTGTTCTTTCTAAAAATTTCTGATTTTCAAAAGGAGTGTTTTAAAATAACTTCAAAAAACTAATTATAAAATCTTGACCGTAATTTTGTTTCATTTTTATTTGTACACGTTCACAGGACATAATGTTTACATTTCTTGTGTGGAGTTGGAACACATCAAGTTCATAACACATCACCATTCCTTTAATCATTTTTAAATTAGGGAAATATAGTGTTATATGAGTTACAAAATATACTTAATACAAACATAGAGGTTGGTTGTCCATGGAAAGACAGATTAACCAGTGATACAAAACCATTTACTAGGGTGGGCAAGATAGCTCAGCAGACTAAGCGCCTGTTTAGGCAAGTGCAGGGACAAGGTTTGATCCCTGGCACCACATGCCATGATGGTCACACCCCCAGGAGTGCTGAGCCGGCCACCAAGACTGGGCGTGGTGGCGCATGCCCGTAATCCCAGTGCTGGGGAGGCTGAAAACAAGAGGATCACTAGAAGTCTGAGCTGTGTAGTGAGACTGTACCAAATACATTAAAATAAAAACATTTACTTAAAAATTATTATTAAAATTTAATTTGTGATGCTTTAAGAAATGACTGAAATCTCTCTTTTTCTCTCTCTCATACACGTACTAAGAAAGCCTCATTATTCTCATCAGCTACTGCTGAAGTCCCTGACCCTACCTGAATAGAGAGAGAGGTTTCTAGGATGGTCCTGGTAATTTACTTACAGATATCCAAAGTAGATATGCTTGCTAGCTTGCTCTTTCTTTCTCTCTTTCTCTCTTTCTCTCCTTCTTTTTATGTATTTAGAATGGGTCTCACAACACAGATCGGACTTGTAGTGATTCTCCTGTTTTCAGCCTGTGAAACACTAGGATTACAGGCACACACCACCAGGCCCAGTCTCAGCACGCCTCAGGGGCTGGGCCGGTACAGCATGGTGGGGATTGAGCCCTCAACCCCTACGTCTGCGTAAGCAGGCACTTTCATCTGCTGAGCTATCTGGCTGGCCCTCAAAGTAGATATTATATTAATTGTTAGGAAATGTGTGTGTCCCAGTATATAGTATACACACTTTGTGTGTGTGTGTGTGTGTGTGTCTTTTTTTTTCTTTTTTTTTTTTTGGAACGGAGGATTGAACCCAGGCCCTTGTGCTTGCCAGGGAAGTGCTTATTCCACTGAGCCATCTCCCCGGCCCTAACACCCAGTTTTAACATTTTATTAAAAATTTCAGCCTAAAGGAGAAAGTTCAACTGATAATTATGTGGAACACATATATGTAGGGTGCTATGAAAGAGCTGTGATGTAACATTGACATCAGTAAACCTAAAAGGTTTAATTCATGTATTGAAAGAAAAAGATTTTTGGATTCCCTCTCAAAGGAACACTCAATGCTATACTGTATATTTGAAAACTGACACAAAATGAATAATTTTGGAAACAGAGCATAAGCAAAAATACACTTAAAATAGTAAACAAAAAGAAGTGTTGTGATTTTAATATGAGGCAGTGTGTGATTTGGGCCAAAGTTCCATATGGTGAATTCACTCTATATATATTTTTATGTGCCCCATTTTGGAAAACATTGCTGATGGAAATACAGACTGCATCTAGAAGAAGCACTATATTGGTTCTCTGCTTCATGGAGCAGGAGGAGTAAGTAGAAAAGGTGAGACAATTTGTCAAAACAGAAGCAAAGCAATACTACACCCTTCTAATAATTGGTTCAATTTGATGATCCACCATCAGAGACTTGAAAGTGCCAAGATTGGTAGATTTTGACTTATCAGTTAAGTTGTTTCCCCCTAAAATTCGGATATCAGTGCCCCACACCCTAAACCCTAGTACGTCAGAATGTGACCCACTGGGAGACAGAACCTTTCAAGAGGCAATAAAGCTCAAATGAGTCCACTAGGATGGGGTCTACACCAGTCTGACTGGTATCTTTATAAGAAGGGGAAATTTGATGGGGCAAAGAGACACCAGTAAGTCTGAAGGAAAGATCAGGAGAGAACCAACCACAAGCCAAGAACAAAAGTTTTAGAGAAACCAAACCTCTGACACCTTACACTAGGGCTTCCAGCCTTGGAAACTGTGTCAAAGCAAACCTCTGTGGGTTAAGCCACCACCAGTCTGTGGCATTTTGTTATGTCAGCCCAAGCAAACCAACATGTCCTGTGTACAAAGACTGATGGCTTCTGGAGAATGATAATGAAGTACCATTAACTCATTTATGTCAATCCTCCAAAGAAGCTGTCTTCCACACTGAAGTGCATGAGTATAAGCCCTAGGACACAGCGTGAAACTATTACAACTTTCTTTTGTCCTGAAAAGAAAACAGCATACAGAACCTTCACTATCTTTAAAAAGCTGTTTCAGTGGTCCATAACAGTGACCTCAACTGTATAATCATTCCATGGGACATCAAGCTTCTGTTACACTGATCAGGTCATGCTCTTGGCAAGATGCAGAAAGTACCCCCAGATATCTCAGTAAGATACCTTGGTAAGAAAGTATCCCCAGAGGGCAAGAGAGATAGCTCAGTAGGATAAGCGCTTCCCTGGCAAGTGCAAGGGCCTAAATTCAATCCACTAAAAAAAAAAAAAAAAAAAAAAAAAGGACCGGTTCCACTAAAAAAAAAAAAAGTGCCCCCATATACCTCTGTAAGATACCTTGGTAAGATAATACATGCCAATGTGTCTCATTGTGTTACTTTTTACTCATTTCTGGGACAAAATACCCAACACCGAAAATTAAGAAAGGAAAGGTTTATGTAGCTCACAGTTAGTGGAGGTTTCAGTCCATACTTGTCTGGCTCCAGGGCAGAGTGCAGTGGTCATGGCGGCAGAGCAGAGAGCAGAGGAGGAGCAGCAGTCATGGTGTCTGTCAAGCCTCACACCCTCCCTTCCATGCAGACTGAAGACTAGGGCTCTGCTGCAAAGATCCAAGCTCCTCTGAAGTGGAGTGGCTGGGAAAATCAAGCTCCTCTGAAGTGGTATGGCTGTGAAGTGATGTGGCCCAGGTCCCAATTCCTCCAAGAATGTTGGGGACTGCTGCAAAGATCTAAGCTCCTCCAAAGTGGTATGGATGTGAAGTGATGGGCCAAGGTCTTAATTCCTCCAAGAATGCTGGGGACTGCTGCAAACATCCAAGCTCCTCTGAAGTGGCACAGCTGCAGCGATCAAGCACCTCCATGGAACTGGCGCATGCAGAAGGCTTCCTCAACCTCTTTCTATGTCCTTTTTGTGCTGAGTCATTTGAGGGTGGGCCCTCCCTGTCCTAGGGCAGACCCCCATGCCCCGGGGTGTGAAATGGACACATGGATCCAGTCAAGCTTCCAACATTTCAAGTTGACACAATGTATCAACCACCACACAATGACAGTAGATAACTGGCCCCCTCAAAAACAAAAATCCAGGGCCATCAGCACTTCTAGAGCGCCATTCCATGGCCTCTGAAGTGCAATCTACAGCTTTCATTGTTCATGCATTACTACTAGAAAACAGGGACACTGATTAGTGTGTCGTGTTGGATTTTGAGCGAAACCCATCATATTACGTGTGTGATCCTTATCTCGACCACAATTAGAAAAAATGTATTAGAGCTTTACAAATAAAAGAAACTATCACAATTTTCTGTTCATATGATTTTAAACAAATGCACGTACAGAAAACTTGCCCTAGTTTTTTCTTACTGCCAGTAAACCACCCCAAAACTTACTGGTTTAGAACAACATTCACTTTGCTAACAAATCCGCAGCCTAGGCAGAGCTTAGAAGCAGGTACCTACTGGGGTGACTCGATGGCCGGGCCTAAGTTATTCCCTTGAGACTTGCTGTACTTGAACATCCAGTGGCTGCGGCTGGATGTGACTGCGACCTCAGCTGCAGTCACAGTGACGTGCGCCCTTTCCATGTGGCTACTGTGCCTCATCTCGTGGGGTTGCTGTCATCTCCGTCTCAGCTTTTTTGCAGTGTGGCAGCCTGGCCCCACTGATTCCAGGGAGAAGGGTTGCTTCTTCACATGACTCAGTATCAGAAACCACAGAGTGCCCCTTCTGCTGTGGCCACAGGCCTGCCCAGATTTTAGAGGGAGGCAAACAGCCACCTCCTTGACGATGGAGGAGTATCAGCAGCACGTTGTAAACAGAAGGTACAGGGCTAGAGCATTCTGGAGGCTAGATTTGAAAACCACACTCTACCACACACATCCCAAACAGCAAACTGAAAAGTGACATGAAAATTGAGATCATTTAATAAAGTGATAGAATACAAAGTTAATATATATTCCATCCCTGGCCCCACATGCTGTGCCATGTGGCACAGAGCCCCCCCCCACACACACACAATTAGAAAAAATGAATGTGCCCCCCCAGAGGGGGCGCTCTGAGATGGCCACAGACTGAGTGTGGTGGTGCGCACCTGTAATCCCAGCACTTGGAAGGCTGAAAACAGAAGGATCACTCCGAGTCCAATCTGTGTAGTGAGACCCTGTAGACCGTGTACTAAGTAATAATAATAATAAGTAATTTTCATATACACAAATTATGAGAAATAGTGAAAAAATGTTCCATTTGCAGTAGCAGCAAATTTATAAAGAAAATTACGAAACAAGTAATGCAAAATAAGATCTTAACAAATAAAATCTATACCATGTTCTTAGCAAATTCAGCAGCATAATTATGCCAAATCTAAAGTTTTAAATTCAGCATGAACTAAATAAAAATATAAACTTTTATTTATTTACTTATTTATACCAGGAATCAAACTCAGGACCTTGTGTTTGCCAAGCAGGCACTAACCCTTGCATTTATTTATTTATGAAATCAAGTAATTTAATCCTGAAAATCTCATGTAAAAATTAGCAAACAAAAATTTTTTAGGAACAATCTTAGTAAAAACATAGCAATGAAGGAGTAGAATAACCCTATCAAATATTGAAATATATCTCATTAAATAAAATAGTATAGAACTGATTGTGATACACCAATGGTTAGAGGAAATAAATAGATCAATAATAAAGTTAGTATATATGGGAATTTATAATATAAAATCAGAGAAAGAATGATACTATCATTAAGATCTGGAAAGTCATCTGATTTCTTAAAAGCTGATCAATATCTTGTACGTTTTATCCTGATATATTTTGAATGAATCATAAATTTAATGTTTAAGGAAATGTAATTTATCCTTTAAAATGCACCCTTTTCCAGGAGCAGAAAAGATCTAAGAATCACAGTATAATGCTCATAAAATAAGATTACTAAATTCAGTTACATAGAAGTATAACTCCTGCGCTGTAACAACTGAAGTAGACACAACAGGAGACAAAAATTACCTCACATACAACAGGCTAAGGGCTTGCCTTTCTAATATATAAGGAGAGTCTACAAAATGAGAAAACAGGGGCTGGGAAGATGGCTCAGTGGAATAAGCACTTCCCTGGCAAGTGCAAGGGCCTGAGTTCAATCCCTGGTTCCGCCAAAAACAAACAAAAAACCAGAAAACAACAGTCTAACAGCAATATAATGACAAACCATATGAATAATTCAAAGTGGGGGGAAGTATCTCTTAAACATATATAAAGAATATAGTGTCAACACAATTTAATACTAGATATCATTTTTGCCTATTCGATTGACAGAAGTTCTAAAATTCAACAACACTATTAGACAGGATAGAAAAACTATGATAGACACTTTTGGAACTGACTGTAGGGGTACAGGCAGTTACAAACCATAGAACATTTATATCTAAAAGTTAAAAATACGCAAATATTTGACTTAACAATTCTGTTTTTCAGACTTTATGCTGACAGACATATTTCTACATGTGTCAAATTTGGGGCCAGGGAGATAGCTCAGTGGCATAAGCACCTGCCTGACAAGTACAAGGTCCCAAGTTTGATCCCTGGTACTGCAAAAATAGTAATAATAATAAAATAATAATAATAAACAGACTCTCTAAGTGTGTTAAATTTATTAATTGCCCAACTCCTGTGTATTTGTGAATTGTCCCATTATAGGGACACCATAACCAATACCCACAATTTGAAGGAGGGCAGGATTAATTCGGCCGATGATTCAGGGGTCTCAGTCAATGGTAAGTTGGCACCAAGGCAAAAACGTGATGGTGGAATTCTTCGTACTCCCTAATATCTGCCCTCTTTTGCTCTTTTTTTATACTTGGGAGTTTCTCACACAAGAGAAACAATGTGATAGTGAAACTTCTGTGTCTATTTTATTTCACTTAAGATCATGGTCATGAGCAAGGAACAAGAGACGGGGGAGGAGAAAAGGAGAAAGGAGAAGATTTTTTAGAAGCTGAAGGGAAAAATGGAAACAGCTTTTGCAGATGGGGAGAAGAAGGTTCGAGTAAGGAGAAGAGAAGAAGACAAAAGAAGAATGAAGATGTTTCCTGTACTGGCTCCCCAGGTAAGTGAGGTCATTATGTTCTGCAAACATGTACTAATAAAACAATGTGAATTTTTAAACAGAAACTTCATGGTAAAAGAACATTTTAGAAAGACATGGCAATAAAGGAAAACTGTTCACCTCTGTATACAGCTGGGATACAAAGAAAAGGGAGGAGCCACGAAGGCAGATTGCACCCCAGCCCGCCGGAGGCACAGTCCCAGGCACACACGTCTGTCACCCCAACCGCATGTCCTAACAGCACCTTCCACTGTGAGCTCACAATGGATCGACCCACGATGAACATAACATCACCCTGAGCCGTCACCTTCCAAGTGCTCTGTTTCTGAAAACATGAGTCATTTGAGGAGCATTCTAGATCCAAACCATCATGTTCTGTGATAAAAATGAATGGAAACAATCAAAATAATAATAGGGCACTGGTTGTTTAAGACACTACAGTATTGGCCAAAGTAACAATTTCAAACATTGACTGAATATCTTTCATCCTGTTCTTTTAAATGTGTATCACTTCTAATGGCTTATCTATTTTTTATTTTATTTATTTATTTTGTGGAACTCAGGCCCTTGCACTTGCCAGGGAAGTACATATTCCACTGAGCCATCTCCCCAGCCCCCTATTATTTTTATGCTCTCTTTAAAATAAATTAAAAGTAAAAAGGATGAAGAAAAAAAATAAGGTTAATTGAAAGGAAGAGTCAGTGTTTAATTGTTTGAACAATCTTCCATGTCTGTATCTGGTAATCTGAGCTAAAGATTTGATGGTAACAATATGTAATATAACAACCATTGTTAGTTTTGTATTCTTATTTTGAAATTCTGTGCCATTTTAATTGTTATGTTGCTTTGTTTTTATCTTCCTGTTTTTTGTTTTTGTTTTCTTTCCCTCTTTAAAATAAAATTTAAAAAAATTAAAAACCCACTATATAGCGCCACTCAGTAGAACACTATGTAAAGAGTGGTATGAGGAAGGAAGACAGGAAAGGAATGATGACCTCTGTGTGCCAACGTGGGAAATGCTCTAAAACTCCACCCTGAATTTTAAAAAGAAATATGTTAGGGGCTGGGGACACAAGTGACACAGCACTTGTCCAGCAAGCACAAGGTCCTGAGTTCAATTCCTGAAGCCAAAAACAAAAAAAAGGAAATGTGTTAGTGTGTGTAACATGCTCTTCTTTATACTAAATCATGGTGAATGGGACAGAAGAATGGATTGTAGCTTACAGATGTACAAAGAAATTTTGAAGATTACATAGACGTGTAGAAGGTTATAGAAGGTTCTGGGTTTAGTGGTAGAAGGTAGAACAGGGCTGATGGGCTGGACAGCACTGGTGGGAGAGTGCTTGTTGTATGCATTCTTAATTTTTGAAAACTATATTGCTTATTCTAACAAAGTAACTTTAAATCCCATTCTGAGGAAAGAAAAATATGTTAAGACAAAAATAACTAATTGCCTCCTAATCATGAAAGAATGGAAGAACACCTCATTAAAATGTTTATTAGAGGTAAGCAAAGTTATAGTTGGAAAAGTATGTGGTCATCTTTTATTTTTACCCTAAAAATTAATCAAGATCAACTCTATTACAAGTAGAAGTAGGAAAAATATAAACAAACCTTAGAGAAACATAAGAAAGGAACTAATAAAAACAAATTAAATAAGGTGACAAAACTAGCAGAATTGACAGAAAAATGATAAATGCAATATCTCATCTATGCAGCTATCACTAGAATATGCAAACTACTGTCATGTCAGTTGAAAGGGAGAGGAAAACAAATACTTGACAATATAAACACAGATGT
>NDGM011155188.1:0-16245 GCA_002564305.1 Octomys mimax | reverse complement strand
AGAGAAGAGCAGCTAAGACACTACTCTAGGTCACCGGGATGAGGCACATTCCAACTCTGCAGATTCTTGTCCTGCAAATGAAAGTCTGTCAGCTTCCTGCCAGCTTGGCACTGGCTCGGCCCACAAATTCAGGCAGGTCTCTGCTGTGACTACCATGACCCCGAGGGTCCTGACCCTGGGTATGGCACCTACAAAGAAGGGGCCAGCTTGGACACTGTTTCCTGGGTCACAGGAAGCAGGAAGACAGGGTTTGTCCTCCAGTCTGTGAAACTGGCATTCTGGATGTTGCATAGGGAGGTCCTGGCTGTATTGTTCCCACTGTTGCAGCCATGAGCAGATCTAAGGATCAGCAAGTGAGAAGTCTTTGCTGGAGCTGCTGATAGGAGAGAGGGGTATGCAAGGTGGCAGGAGGGTCATTTAGTAGGGACAGAAGTGTGCACTGAGCCCAGAATAGGCATGACCTACTTGGTAGGTGACCAAGCTGTTCCTACTCTGACAGGGTCATCCTTATCTGCTCTGCGATGGCCCAACCCAGGACAGCACCTGAACCTGGTCCCCTTACTTGGAAATAAGCACACCACCTTCTGGTGTCTACCTCCAGGGTCTTCGTGGGACCACTGGGTGCAGAGATGATTTGAAGATGTGGTTTGTTCTGGAACTAAAGACGATATTCATCCAAGCGATAGGGCAGAGGCAGCAGTGAGGTGGGTTGAAAACACAGGGAGCTTTGTCCTGGAATGAAAGCATGCGCATGTCTGACTGAAGTTTCTATTTTAAATCAGACAGCTACTCCACTGCTGCCAGAATTTCTTGGATGCTTCCCTGATCCATTGGCAAATTGGAGAAAAGGCTGATGTGTGTGGGTCCCTTCACAGTCAGAGCAGTTGACAGCAGTGTGGAGCCAGGCCAAAGCTCTGAGCATGGATTAGGCTCTGATGGTCCCTGGCTCTGGGTCCTTGGCCCAGAGGCAGCTGCTCCAGGTTTCAGCTTCCTTCGGTGGAAACATGACTGCAGGAGCTGGTGGGGAACACAGAAGGGAAGCAGTGTCTGAGGGGCCCATCTGTGGACACCATGATGTGGCTGCAGGGGCAGGTGACTGCATGCCCAGTTAATGGACTTCCCTGCATTCCATGCCAGTTTTGAACCAATCTCCTGGACCAGGGCATCTCAGGCATTGGTTCACTTTGGTTCCGGATCCTGTGCTCCACTTCTGGAGCTAGCCAGTGGTGGGCAGGTCCCTGGCTGAAGGGAATCAGACAGGTAGCTTTGAGGATGAGCCTATAAGGCCTCGCCTTGAGATCCAGATGTGAACACAGTCCCTATCCTGAAGTAAGCCTGTGTTTCTCGGGGCTGAGGACCTTAACATCTGAGCACCCCTGGAATCCCATTACGGTCTGTGAATGTACACAATATATATAAACCACAGGTACCTACGAGATGCCAGCACACCCCAAAGCCTTCTTCTGTGGAAGCAGTAGCCTCAGTTATATTTCTCTACCTATAATCATGCTCCTCTCGTCCGCTGTATATTAAAAAATCAACTGAGTAGTATAAACATTCACTAATAACAAAATGAACAATGATTTTTGAAGAAGTACCAAGCCAGGCCACAGACACTCTTCTTGCGGCCCTGTGGCAGGATAGGCAGAACTTCACCTCTGCTCCTCCTTCTCCAAAGGGAATTTGTTTGCAAGCCTCAATCTCAGCATTTCGAAAGGAAAAGTTCTTCACCACAGAATTGGTATTTTAAGCAGAATTAGAGATAGGCAATCAGGGAGCAGCTTTTGCGACCACTTAACCATAAATGTTTTTATTTTCCTACTCTGCAGGGTGCAGTGGAGTTAGCATTCCTGGATACCGGTGAATATCATTTGGTAATTGACTCTGGGTGCCCAGAGGTGTTAGAGGGGAACTCAAGCAGCAAGGTGTCTGCCTCCACAAGGCCCTGGTGCATTATGTTGGAGGAGGCTGTGTGAGTATCACGTGTGACAGACCAGAGCTCCTCTGGACAAAGCTGAGGGTTCTGTGGTCAGATGGTCGAGACTCTCCCCTAGGGAGAGGTCTTCTACAGGTATGAAATCCTTCAGGCTAGCCTCACCAAAGCTCCAAAGATCCAGTTCTACAGGAGAAATACATTTTTCTTTATTTTAGAGAAGGGTCTACAGAGTGTTCAGGGTCTCACTACCAAGAGCTGGGATTACAGGCATGTGCCACCAAGCCCTGTCTCAATGGCCTCTCTGTACTCCCCGGGGGGCGGGGCCAGCATGGCAGGACAGGGTATCGAACTCCCGGGCCCTGCTTCTGCTTGCAGGTGCTTTAATCTACTGAGTTATTTGGCCATTTCTTAAGATCGATTGCAAAGCATGGTAAGGTGAGCTAATAATAATGCATTATGTGATTCAAATTGGTGGTAAATTTCAAATGTTCTCAATACAAACAATAAGTATGTGAAATGACGGTGCTGGCTATTTGTTCAGTCATTCTAATATAGGAGAATGAAATTCCCAACATGAAAGGTGCTTGGGATGAGTTTGTGTTCTCTAAAACAGAAGAATGAATTTTAGGAACAAATTTTGGTTAAGAGCAGAATATTTATTGGGGGAAAGAAAGTTTCTGTCTGAGAGAGGGACAGAAGCAGGCCTGAGCGAGTTGCCCCAGGGCATTGCCCTGGGAAGCCGTCTTTTCCAGGGAGCTTTATGGAGTAAAACCATATAAAGGTTTTATGGTGAGGTGGGTCTAAGGTGGTGGAGAACATGGAAACTCGACTGGGTGGTCATGCGGTGGGACAAAACTATGGTCAACCAATGAGATTACAAGCACAATTGCTCAGGTAAAATTGATTAAGTCCAGTACCAAATGGGGAAGTGAGTCATGTAGCAAGCGGGCATGAATACAGAACAGGACTTTGTGCAGGAGATGGTAGTGGTTGGATCCGTGACTCTCCCTGGCGTCCTCAAGGTGATGCTTAATCCCAGATGCTTGTCTTTAGGGAGGTGAGCACTTGTTCGATCTTTGGTCTTGAGGTCTGGCCCACAGCGAGACATCTATCTCTCTTACAGTTGCAAGGTATCTTGTCTTTCATGCTGTCTACCTGAGGGCCTGGCCCTGTCTGATTGCCTATCATATTGCTAACCTCAACTGCCTATTTCACAGTGTGTACAAACAGAAACACTACATTGTGCTCTGTAAACATAGGCAATTATTGTCTAATATACACATACACATATCCAGAAAAAGAGCACAGAGAGCAGGAAACCAGTGCAGAAATAGAAGAGCAAATTGTTTCCCTTAATTACTGACATTTTGGTAAAGGATAAGGTAAAGTTGCCTCTCAGTCACAGTGAAGAAGGACCTTAGAATATGTTCTGTGTTTCTCTTATATGACAGCAGAAATTATTTCTTCTCTTACTTTATGGAGCCATGATACATCATCTACCCTGTGTAATCTCACACCAAAATAATAGAATTGAGTGTTTTGCAATTTGAAAGAAAACACTTTCAAAGCCCACACTCTGTGTATCCAAGTCCTGCTATCAGAAATGCTGGCTGGTATGGCAGAACCATTTTGCATTCTAATAATTCAGCAAGGCATCTACCTTGTACTTTCAGCTGGACGAATAGACTTGCTAAGGGATGGATCAGTGCTCCCGGGCACCACGTTGTGCCCTTGCAGGGTTCAATGTGGAGAAAAGAACCAGAGAAAAGGAATTACAAAAGGTCTTTGGAGGATTAAAAATAAAAGCATGTTATTCTCTTCAATTTGCCCATAAAGACACGAACCCTTCTTTCTGTTCTATTTACATTTTGATGGAAGTTTTTAACCCAGCCCAAATCTGCTGCGTTGTTCTAGACTGCAGCTTTTGGCTGGCAACTTCCAGGGCCTTCAGAATGAAGGATGCGGACATCCGGCCTCAGCCTCCGCGCAGAGCAGGAGCCTCATTCACCCTCTCTGTCCCCACACTCGCTGTGTGCACCCAGTTCAGCTGATGGGCGTTTCCAGCCAGGGTGAGCTCCTTAAACCGTTCACGCCTCACACCTGTTTTCCGAGGAGGGTCAGAGACAAGGCTGAATTAGCGCCTCGCTTTCCTGCAGGGAGCTCGCGGCACAGGAAGAGAGGGCGGGCGCTGTGGAACTCCTACGCACGAGCGCGCGCAGGGGCGAATGTCCGTGAGGAAGTGCTCATCTGTGCAGAGCAAGCGGTGTCTGAGCTTCAAACGGGACAGCCCCGGAGTGAGGACGTGAGGTGAGGAGCACAGCTCGCCTGGAAGAGAAGGAGGTCAGCTCGGGCTCCCCAGGCGTGGGGCAGCTGCGGGGCGGGGGCTCCCTCCTCGGTGGTCTTTGTGTTTCCCCACGCAGGCCTGCCTCATGAGCACAGCATGAAGAAGAAGAGGAGCATTTTGTTTTTATTGTGCAAGAGCACGCCACATGCAAGCACTTTCTCAACAAGCTGTCCAGTGTGCCGAGCAGTGCGGCGGAGGCTAGGCACCACGCTTCCCTCGGATCTCCAGGGCACCGTAAGCATTTTAACTGAAATGCCACACAGTTAGGTCCAGCTGGGCGCTCTCTGGCCCCTCTGCTCCTGCCAGTGCGCATCCCGCGCTGTTTCAATGACTTTGTCAACTTTAGATACCTCAGAGAAGTGGAAACAAGCAGGACTCATCTTCCGTCATGAGCTTGTTTCCTAGTAGAGTGCCCTCCGCCTTTAGTTATGTTCTTGTGCACAGCAGGATTTCTTGTTTTTCAAAATTTATTTATTTTTATTTTTGAAGAGAACAAAAAATAGTGATAAAACAAAAACAACAACAAAAAGACATTAGAAGTGATGCAGAAGTTCACTAAACAATATAATAGGAGTTCAACAGTGGTGGTTCTGTTGCATACGGTTGCCTTCAAATTAATTGATCAGATTACCAGATATAAGCATGCAAAACTGGTCAAAAATCATAAAAAAATTAAGGAGAGAAAACAAAATGAAGCATTAACTGCTCCTTTCAGTAGACCACCAGAAATCAGCGGCGTGATTACGCGCACTGTCGTGTGTCTATGTTTATATACTTTCCCCCTTTCTTCTTTGTGTTCTCTTGTCCCTCATCCCAGTCGCCCTTTCCCTTTGAATAGGTTCTTCCCTTTCGCGGTATCCACTGCACCTCTCAGCTCTCTTCTCCTGTCTTAGGTTCTCATCTAGGAGGACAGTGCTGTGCTTACCGGGGCTCTGGTTTACCTCCCTAGTGAGTACGCCTCTAGTTGCATCCATTTTCCTGTAAAGCCATGAGTTTGCTTTCTCTGTAGCTCAGTAACACTCCACTGTATAAAAGTACATCTTTTTTATCCATTCTTCAGGTGATGGGCATTTGGGTGGTTTCCACGGTGTAGCTATGACAAATTGTGCCGCTAGGGACAGGTGCACACATATAGCACTGTGGTGCGATGTTCTCATTTCTTCTGGAAAAATGCCCAGGTAGGGACTAGGGGGTCAAACGGGCCTGTTTTCCTCACTCAGTCGTAACCCAGTGGGCCTTACCTGCGCCCCCTCATGGCTGTCTCCCGGGAATGGCAGTGAACACAGGGATCTTCACCTCCCCATGTAAATGCTCTTGGATCGAAATCCAGAAGTGGGGCTCACAGATAACATGCTACTTCTAGTTTTCAATGTTTTGAAGAATTTCTACACCACTTTAAGTTTTTACTATTTCATTTTTATTTTTATAACATTTATCCATTCATTCATTTGGCACAGGGTCTCACTACACAGCTCAGACTCATAGCGATCCTCCCGTCTCAGCTTCCCCAGGGCTGGAATTATAGGCATGTGCTACCACACCCAGTATCGGTGTCTGGCGCAGCATGTGGTACCAGTTGAACTCCTATCCTTGTGCTCGCCAGGTAGGCGCTTAGACCACTGAGCTACCTCCCCATTTTTAAAGAAAAGTCAAGGTCTTGATGGGTTCATAGCTGAATTCTACAAGACATTTAGAGAAGATTTAATATCAATCTTCTGAAACTCTTCAATGAAATTTCACCACTTTATATTCCCACTGACCATGTGGAAGAGTTCCAGCTGCTTCACACCGTCACCAGAACTTACTGTCCCTTCACATTGAGTGGTAAGACCCCTTCCTGCAGGCATGTGGTGGCACTCACTGTGGCTTTGATGTGCCTCTTCCTGAGGACTCATGACCCTGCGCATCCTTCCTCGTGTCTGCGCCCCCTAGCGGGAGCTCCTTCCATAGAGGCCTCCTGCCTCTCTCAGACTGAGTTACTGATTTTCTTGGCTGTTGAGAATCTGCTCAGCTCTGGCCCAGTTCGGACTGCTATTGCGGTCCAATTACCAGGAGCATCCTAGTAACCTAAAGGAGGGCTGACTCAGTTTGCAGAGTCACTGCGGCCGGCTTGGGTTTAATCGTTTTACACCGTCTTCCCTGCATCTTCCCCTTGGTCATGCTGGACAATCAGGTTTAGGTTTTAAACAACTGTCATTTGCTTGCTAGTGCTGTGGTAGGTGACACTATGTCACATTTTCATTTGGTCTAGGCTAGATAAGAAGATTCTCTCAGACAACAAGTAAAGGCTACTAGCAGGTTACAGCTGTAATTAGGCAGGGGCTCTCCACAATGCTGATAGATTCGTGGACAGGAGAGAGGTGGGTCTAAACTCACAAAACCCATTCCCCAGGTTGCAACCGGGGGAGAAGAGCTGGCCTGGCTGACGTGGTGGAAGATCAGAGCAGAAGATGAGAACATTTTAAGAGTTTGTATCTTCTTTTTTGGCTGTTGTTCCTTATGTTTCTCTGTCTCACTCTCAAAATGAAATCTCAAGCACATCAGAGTGTTCAATTTTGAGGGGTTTTTTTGGCTGGCTCCAGCTGCCTTAAGGGTGGGTCTGGTAAGGCATGGGGAGCTTGAGATTGAACTGCGGTCCCCTGAGCCTGACTGGGTTTGCCCCAGCAGGTGCCTAACAACTGCGCTAATCCGCAAGCCTCCAAAAGTTGAGAAGGATTTTTTTTTTTTTTTTTTTGGCTGTGCTTGTTCAATTTTGAACAGTCCAAACTCCGCAATGATCCTCCTCCCTCTCTTCTTTTCTCTCCACCCCTCCTTCCTTCTCTTTCACCTCTATCCCTGGCATCTTTATGCTCTTTCATTTGGTTTCGAATACTTTGTGCAGAGGTGTTTTCAAGTGTACTTACCTTTGCTTCGGTGCTGTTTAACCTCTGATCTCACGTAGTGCAGTTTTCATTTCTACAAGCTTGGTCTGAGCCTTTTCTTTTGCTTCCAGGTCTTTCCTTAATCTTGGAACACTGAGGATCCAGTTGCGGCCATGTGTGCTGTTGTCTTTGTTGGTGTGTGTGCTGAGCTGATCTCTAGTGATCGATCTTCTTCCTCACACTCGTGCTATTCCCTTTCCTTTTTACGTATCCGATAATTGTTATTGGATGCAAGATACTGCAGGTTTCCCTTGCTGAGTGCTGGATATTTTTTGGAGTCTCATAAATAATTCTCACAGTTTGTTCTAAACCAAATTTAAGTTACTTGAGAACAGTTTGGCCATTCAGAATCTTGTTTTATAATTTGTTCTATAAAAGTGGAGCAGCTTTTAGTCTAAAGATAATTATCCCTCACCCCCGAAGCAAGCCGCTTCTGCACATTTTACTGCATGCCCCATAAATCATAAACGGCAAACTTAGTTTGTGGTAATTAATGTAGTTTCTCTCTGTGGCTTGGAAATGTCTACTGGGGGAAAAACAACTAACATTTGTATTTTTCTGTTTCTTAATGCCTAGCTTAGTGTTTTTCCATGGAGCTTATAAGTCGAGATACTTTTAGTTGCAAATGGCAGAAAATTCAATCCACACTAATTTAAAGAAATCGTTGCATACGATGGAGCTCCCGAGGCAGCCGCTGCAGACACAAGATCCGACTTCTTGGACATTGTTCACCAGGATGTTGTTTTCTCCATTCTGCAGCTCTGGCCTTCTTCTCTTGGAATCCACATCCAGGAAGACCCCTCCCTCGACCGGCTTCTGCACTGCCCCACCTGAACCCTTAGACTTCAGAAAGCCAAGTGGACAAAGAATTTTATTTGAATTTTCTCCATAATACTTCTAGCCAAGTTTCCATGATTTAACATTTAATATGAAATTTTTAATTTGTATTGGGTCCCAAGGTGATGCCTGAAGCAGTCACTGTGGTCCAGGGAATAGAATATCCCATGTGTGTCATAGCAGATTCACATACTGTGCCCAATCGGAAGCCTTTGTCAGGGACATGAGCCCTCCCAGGATGCACGCACAGCCACTGAGCAGATGGCACCTGAAGGAAAACCACATTGCTGCCACTAAACAATGCAGAGGTGACTGGCTGCCCACAGGCACAGTGCTGGCTGTCCATGGGCGCAGTGCTGGCTGCCCAGGTGCTGACTGAGCCCATTTTCAGGGCATCACCAGGGTGCTTCGTTCATGAAGATGCGTTTCTCTGTTCATAGCTTTGTCCAATAATTTTGTTGCATTTTCCTCCTGCCGGCTTCCAGTGCCTCGACTGCACCATGATGTTCCGATATGCTCCTGCCATGTCCTGGCAGGTGCTGGAATGTTGACAGGGCACATCCCTGTCTCGTATTTCTCCAGAGCTCCTCCGTGTCCAGAGGAAAGCCTGCAGAAGAAGGCTTCTGATCACACTTGCTGGTGAATGAATGAGTGAGATTTGTGCACGTGTACGTGTGCCAGTGACTCTCTTGTGAGCCCCGTTGCCACTGTTTCCAAATACTCATTGCAAAATTGCTGTTTACCACTGACAGGGAGTGATGGAGTGCAAGTTGAAAATCAATGAAAATCAAATCATCTGTAAAATTAGTGAATGATAGCATTTACCTCATCAAGGTGATTGTAAGAATATTCACAGGCATCTGAAAATATCCAGCAGCCAGTAAAGCAAATCCACAGTGACTTAAGAGTGTCAAATTAGTAGTGGGGTATAAAGTATCTTTTCTGGGACTGCTGCCCTTCGTGCATTCTGGGTATTCTAAGTGTTGGCACCTTCACATTCATTTTAGGTCCATTAGGATGCACACACTCATTTGGAACGTGGTATGTGGGGCATCCTTAGGCTCTGGGCAGAGGCTAGGACTCCACAGGACACAGGTATGGCAATGTCTGTCTGCGTTGCAAGAGCTCAGGAGAGAAGGTTGCTGGGCGCCACGTGCACACCTAGGCACAGCCCTTGCCTCGTTCCGACTTCTTTCTCTTTCTCTCCTTCCTTTTTGAACACACTCAGTTCTTGCTCAATTTCTTGAGTTAGTATATGCTGGTGGCAGCAGCCGCAAGTATCGCGAGTTTGCTGAGTGCTGACAGAGTTAGACACACTTTGCACAAAGTAATCCAGACGCCCTCAACACGCTTGTGTGGAAAGTGCTCTTATCCTCACTGGCGTAAGAAAGTGGAGACAGGAGGGCGCCGGGGGGCCCTACGTGGTCCAGGGTCACGTGTGTCGTAAGTGGCTCGAGTCCGAGCATCGGCTGACAGGGAGGAAGCTGTCCTGACAGTGGCTGCCTCCCGTGGATCATCAAGTTCTCAGCCTTCCTTGTGGCCGGAAGTAGCCCTGTGGACTGCATACAGACCGGGAAAAGTAGTGTGAGGTGTGCTGAGCCTGCTTCCGGGAAGGCCTAAGTTTCCCGCCTTGAAGCCTGGTGCAGCGGGGAGGAGACACCCC
The DNA here is from genome assembly GCA_002564305.1 of Octomys mimax. Taxonomy (NCBI): domain Eukaryota; kingdom Metazoa; phylum Chordata; class Mammalia; order Rodentia; family Octodontidae; genus Octomys; species Octomys mimax. The sequence goes on along the minus strand of NDGM011155188.1, from coordinate 6,544 downwards.
TGCCTGGCACCCCCGTTCCTCCTTTCCCTGGGAGTGGCCCCCTAGGTGATAGCCACCCTCGTGTCCTCCACCGCCCAGTCACCAGCCTGATCCAAAGTGCTGTCCCGCCCTCACTGGCCTCCTCCCCTCTGCTTAAGTGGCAGAAAGGATTGCTTTTACTTTCCTGACCTAGCTGACTCCTGATTTTCTGTTAACTGTAGTGAAGCGCAGCGCTGGTTACAACAGGCCGAGCCTAGATTCCACCCCGCGCCACTGTGCCCCAGAGCCGGTGCTCTCAAGCCGCCCAGGGAAACCTTCTCGTCAAGTCCTAGAACTCACTGGGTCAGGAAACACAGGCTGTATCCCTGCAGGAAACTTGCAACCCATAGTGACAATGTGATAAAATGACGCTGTGTGTCATCACAAATTGTCGGAATGCCCTCGCCCTGGCTTCCTCTCTCTCACCTGTCCCTTTTCTTGTCTCCAACCACTTGCTTCCAATTCTTGCTGGGTTTTTTGTTTGTTTGTTTGTTTGTTTTTTACTTCTAAGAGAAATCATGAGATACTTGACTTTCTGAGTCTAGCTAATTTCATTTACTAAGGTGGTGACTATTTCCATCCATTTCCTGCAAATGACATAATTTTATTCTTTTTATGATAATAAAAAATAATTTTAAAACATTAGAAATAATATAGGATTTCACTAAACAAGAGGATAGGAATTCACTTGTTATGCTGCCTATTGTTGACTTCTAATTAGTTGTTCAGATTACCTGTTATAAACATGCAAAATTAGTGAAAAAAATTAAAAAGAAGAAAAGGCTTGAAGCATTAACTGCTCCTTTCAATGGGCCAGTAGAAATCAGCAGCACAATTATCTCAGACAGAGACCCTCTTCACAAGTAAAATAAGTCAGACCCACATATATGTTAACATCGTATTGTCTGCCTCATGTCAGAAACTGAAAAAGTAAATAAGATCCAAAAGGAACACTACATATAGTGAAAGGGAAAGAAACTACTCAAAGGCAAGGAACGACTAGGATGAGGGAAAGAAGAAAATAAAAAAGAAAAAGGATTTTGTTTCTTTTTAATGTCTGAGTGGCATTCCACCTTGCAAGTTTCCACACCTTCTCTATCCACTCACCAGTTGATGGGGAGCTGGGCTGCTGCTCCTGTCAGCCGTCATGCATCCTGCCTCTACAAACCTGCCCATGTGGAGGTCCCCAAAAGCACTGCCTTTCATTTTCCAGGCATATGCCTGAGAGCGGGGTAGCTGGGTCAAATAATATTTCTAAGTTTAACCTTTTGAGGACTTAACAATAAACTTTAACTTAATTCCCAAATCACAAAACCTAGTTTCTAGTAAGTCTTATACTCCTTCGTTTTTTTTGAGTGTACCTTATAATAAAATTAATAACTACAGAAATGGAAGGATGTATATGTCTCAGTTGGCATTACTTTGAGTACTAACAGATCTTCCTGCAGTGGGAGGATTTCTCATGTTTTTCATTGTAACTGGCAGGGTTCCCGTCTCTAAACTTATTAGCATCCAGTTCATGGCTCTTTTAAGTTCTTTCAAGGACCTGTTTGAACCACAACACTTTGTGTTTCTGCCCGGCTTTTATACGGACTTTCTGGGCTTTTCATTTTGTAGCAAAAGCCTCAGAAGTTAGTTCTTAGAGAAAGGAACTTGGGCTTCTGAAACATTCATCCTGCTTTAACTTTCTAAAAAGCACTTTAAGCTCCACTTACTCAATCATCTTAGAAAAAACAACAATGCAGAGGCCCATCTTTCCTCATATTTCAGCTGCTTCTGAACAGAGATTGCATTTACATTTGTCTCAACCTTAAGAATTTCAAGTCAGACAGAAAACACTTGATGTTTCTTCCTCCAAAACGTGAAAAATTTAATGGGTATTAATTTCTTCTTGCAACATCAAAGTAAAACTGGTGACTACTGAAGGAAGAAGCCTAAGCTACAGATGGTTTGGGGACAGGAAATGGATATTTTTTTAACTGCTGCAAAATCATTTTCACTTGAAAGCCCCAGTTGCACGTGATGTATTTCTGATTGTGGAGCCCTCCTTTTATCATGAGACCAAAGTTGAATGAACTTCCCAGCTGTCTGGAATCTCAACACATCTGTGTGTCATGTGAGGTGTAAGCAGATGGAAAGTCTTGAAAACATGCCAATATTCAGAGAGATCTGCATCGGATCCCTGAGGCCATCACCTGCAGTTGGGCAACCGTGCAGCCAGCTATGGGTGCCCTGGGGCCTTTGGATGCCTTTCACACTGCTTCTTGCTTACTTTCTACAATCATGCTGGCAAAGAGTCAAGAATTGTGGCACCAGGAGTGGTGTTGACCTGTGTGAGCCTTGAGGAGTCCTCCCTGGACCCCTTATCCCTCCTGCAGAGAACCTTACATGGATGCCCATGGGAAAATCCTCGCTCTCACCCCGTGAGAGGGGCAGTTATGTGTATGGTGGATTTTGTGTTGTCACCATTGCCTTCTCCATGGCTGTTCTTCCTGATGGCATCCATCCTGTTATGGATGCTGAGTGTAAAACAATGGTCATTTCTGAATATGGCCATGGGGCATTTCAGAAGAGATGAGCATTTGAAGCCATTGCATTTTAAAGCAGATGGTTCTCACTATTGAGGGTTGGTATTTTCTGATTCTTTCCAACTTGGATGGATCAAAAGGTGGATCAAAATTTACTTGGTTTCTCAGTCTGGCTGCTTAAATACATATGTATCTATGCACCGAATGTTGGAGCACCCAACTATGTAAGACAAATTTTAAAAGACATGAAAAATCTAATAACCAATAAGACAATCTTAACAGGGGACTTTAACATTCCCTTATCTCAAAAAGAAAGGTCAAGTAGACGAAAAATTAGTAGAGGTAGGAGAACTGAACCAAACCTTTGAACAAATGGACTTAGTGGATATTTACAGTGTTCCACCCAATAACATCTGAATGCATATTCTTTTCAGCTGCACACAGGACATTCTCTAAAATAGACCACATACCAGTCCATAGGTCATGTTTAAGTAAGTGGAAGAGAACAGAAATTATCTTATGCATATTGTCTGACCAGAATGCAATGAAACTCCAAAATAATGACAAAAGGAAACATAAGAACACCAGAAACAGAGAGAAATTAAGTAGCACCCTTCTTAGCAACCAATGGGTTACAGAAGAAATTAAACAATATCTAAATCCAATGGAGATTCAAACACAGCTTCCCGAAATTTGTGGGATGCAATGAAAGCAGTTTGCAGAGAAAAATTTATAGCAGTGAACTCACACATTAGGAAAANAGAATGAGAACAAATAAATACCCTAATGCTGCACCTCAAGAGTCTAGAAAAAGAACAGCAACAAGCCCAGAGCCCAAAGAAGGCAGGAAATTATAAAGATTAGAGCCAGAATTAATGCAACTGAGACAAAGAAAACAATACAGAGAATTAACAAATTTGAGAGTTGGTTGTTTAAAAACATATTTCTTGTGTGGGTTTTTTGTTTGTTTGTTTGGTTTCTTTTGCTGAACCAGGGATTGAACTCAGGCCCTGGTGCTTGCCATGGAAGCGCTTATTCCACTGAGCCATTTCCCCAGTCCCTCTTGTGTGTTTCAAGATTGAAAACTTTGTTTAGTGACAGAGAAAAAAGATTTTAGGGACCAAACTTTGGGGGAAAAAAAAAAAGATCAGACAGTCTGGGGTGCTGAGCCTACACCAGCAATTAAGAGGGTAGACCTGAAGTTCTACAACTAGATCTGAAAATACTTGCACAACTTCAGAATGTTACTGCTACATGATAGCATGTGTGAAAAAAATAAATATAATCTTCGGTGTTGCTAATTAGTGTACGCTATCAGATTTTTTTGTTGATGGGAGTTTGCTGAATATTTGCTTAGGGACTTCAACAATTAGGATCTATGTGTTTTTCATAGTTGTTAGAATGTTTCAAAGACAGACAGACGACAGACAGAGAGACATGATAGCTTCCTTGATGCAGAGTGATAAACAAGAAGCTCTGGGGACTTTGATGCCTTGTCTATCAGCTTCCTAAACCAACTCTGATGTAGCAATTTTGATTGACTCACATTCATTGCATGTTTGTTATGTGCCTGCTACAATTACACACACACTAGGAATATCAACTCATTGAATCTACAAAAAGAGCTGTTGAGGCAGATAATGCAATTCCTCAAACTGATTGTAGTTGATGAAACAGAGGCCCTAGGAGATTAAATTGATCACTCAAGGTCTCATCGTCCATGCAAGGTACAACCAGGGTTTGCAGCTCGCTGATCCAGTGCAATACTCTCAAACACAGGGCCTTAACGAAATGCTGCTCTGTCTGGCCAGGTAGGGCACAGACCTTGTTCTTACAAAATAGTAGCAAAGTTCAAAAGCAGCTGATAGCAAAATTCCTTGCTTTCCCCAACCATGTCCTGAAAAAGGCAGCTGATGGATCGCTGCTTTCCCTGCCAGTTGTCTCTGAATGCTGTCACAGGAGGGAGGAACATGATTGTGATTTCCATGGTGTGGTTATAATGTGGTCTATGAGCGTGGAGAGTTCCGACTTAGGGGTAGGCTCGTGTTTTCACATGTCAGTGTTGTGCTGTTGATCAGGACCCAGTGGCTGCTAGCATCGCAGGAGACTGTTGTCCATCGCTAGCAGGGGATGCCCTCTTTCATGCTCATGGAGTAACAGGAGTATACTCTCCTTCACCTTCCTGATAGTGTCTGCTCAGTTACTTCTGCAATAATTTAGCTTCTCAGCTGGCAGTATCAGCTGGACAGGGCAGTAATGACACGATCAAAGGTTCTCTAAAGAGCACTCACACTGGAAAGCCAGCCCAGCCCCACGGCACCTCCTCTTTCCAGCGTGATCTCTGTGGGCACTCAGAGGACTCTAGAGTTACCTGCTTTCTGCCTTGCAGGACCTGGTGTGACGTGTCAGAAGTAGCCTTGGCCTTGGGATGACAGCAGACTCTCTGGCTTGATGGGCGGCAGCTAGGAGAAAGAGCTGTGGTATGAAAGTTTGCCCCCATGGGCGGATTTACAGAGAACATCTGCCAGAGAGAGGCTGCTGCGGTGGGTGGGGCTGGATCCCAGCTCTCTGGTGGCTCCAAAGCTCCTGCTCTTCCGGGATTCATGGGAGCCCTCTGTCATCAGCCCTGCCGAACTCCAAAGCTTCCCGCTGCTTTCCCATGATGGATGGTGTCACTTCTAGGGCTAGCCTGCGGACTACATGCACACCTTATGGGAAGTGAGCACGCATTTTACCTCTTCATAATATTCATCAAGTATGGATAAGGCATCTCCTATGTTGCAGGCAGGGAAGTTGATGATAACCTAAGGGCCTGGCCAGGTCCCTAATCTCCTGGACGTGCCACTTGGAAGCTCAGGGCAGATGGATACAAGGATGAATGAGTATACTCACACGGCATTGAAGGCATCAATTCCTGCAATAGGATTGGCTTCATAAATGCATGTGGATCAGAACTGGGTAGAAAGAAGAAGCATGAAGGAAGGGCTGGTGCAGACTCGGCTCAGGCAGCCTGCAGTGCGGGTCAGGCGGCTGCCCCGCACTGGCGTTTCCGCTGGCCTCTGTGAAGACTCTGCCCTCCAGACTGACACAGTGAGACGTGTTCATGACCGAAGCAGGAAAGGCCGGAATGCCCAGCGCGCCCAGGGGTGCCCAGACTACGGCCGCACCATGTGGGTGGTCGTTACTGTTAAGCACTGAAAGGTACTGAAGGATTCCCTCCAGGTGACACGTGGAAATGCCATTCCTGTAGAGGACAGATGTGAAGAAAAGTGAGCGCGGGAACGCCATTCTCCCTCTGTAGACCCCCCATGTGGATGATGAGGCAAAAAAGGAAACAAACATCTCTGGCAATTAGGATGGAAGAAGTGTAGCAGAAGGAGACGGGCAGAAGGCAAGGGTCTTTCTGAGTGGGAGCAGCTTGATACCCTGTCATGCCAGAGAGAAAAGCCTTGACTAAGATTTTACCTTGCTACTCACAAACACATTTCATCACCCACCGAGGCACTTTCCTTTAATGAAATGCCCAGAACTGTAGCAGATCCTGTTTCTTGGACCACACTCTCTCCCCCCACTCTCTGGGGTGCGAGAAGCCTTGCCTCCCTCTCTGCACCCTGGATATCGTCTTCAATTCATACATCACAAGCCTCTAAAGTTGGAAGGTTTCCCATGCACCTGCGACAGCTTATGACTTGAAGTGAATTCTAGTGACATTCTGGCAGTAAGGCTGTGAGATCTCCTGGGCACAGCCCTGACTTTGTAAACAATTACCCATCTTTGGGAATGATAAATGAGAAATTATATAAAAATTATTTACTTTATAGGGAGCAAGAACAAAACCAAAACAAGAAACAAGTTTATGATGGTGTAAAAATACATTTCTTTCTCCACCTGGCAACTATTTAGACTCTTACAATATGCCAGTGTAAGTTTTCTTTTTCTTTTTTCTCCATAATTTTATTGAGAAACAAATAGCAATGAGACAGTTTCAAATCAAATTG
>NDGM011155183.1:0-19496 GCA_002564305.1 Octomys mimax | reverse complement strand
TCTCATTACTATTTGTTTCTCAATAAAATTTTAAGAAAAGAAAAAAAAAAAAAAAAAAGAAAAGAAGGAATAAAACAAGTCACATGTTGAGCAGAAAATTCTGCAACTCACTTTTACAGCCTAGATAGAATGGGCGACTTCAGAGGAAAACACAACTCCCTAAAGGTGATCCCAGGAGAGACAGAGTGTTTGCTCAGGACCAATGTCCACAGAAGAAGCAGAGAAAGCCATGAGAGTGGTAAGCACTCTCTCTCTCACCTATTCTTAGGGAATTCTAGCAAACCACTACACCTAAGAAAGCTGCAGTGCTCCCTAACACGTTCCAGAGCTCTCCAAGCGGAAGGCCACGAGGGCTCATGTTACCTGCAGAAGAGTCAAACCTGTTCATGTCTGTCCACCTTTACCAAACAAAACGATGGGGATTGAATCGAGTCTCATGCTTAAGCCCAGATTTATTGGGACCTAATAGTGCTTATTCCAGAAATGAAAAGGCGACTCGGGACTAGGGAAGATTCTAAGAAGAAAATCTGGTTATCAATTTGATAGATGTCAAGAAAGCATTTAACAAAATTCTACACTCATGATTTACCAAAATGCAGTACAAGACCATGTCAGATTCCTTCTTTGAAAAAGATCATTACAGTTCATATCAAAAGCCACTACTTTCTTATAATAGCGAAACCTTCGAGGTCTCACCATCATCAAAGAAGAGAAAGGAAAAAGAAGAGGAATTGAGTAAGGGATGGTGCAGAGGAAGAGAGAGGATGGAATCTCTCTTGCCTGCAGAGGAAGGGCGGCTGGAGAGGGACTCAAGGCGCCTCTAGCCGCACCTCTAGCCTCATCCGTAGATCAACAGATCTCCCTACTCAGGAGAACAGCGCCCGGGACTAGTCACTTCTCAGGATGGGAGACTTCTGGGACCTTCCGCTCGCCACCACTGTGCCCTCCGCCCAGTGCAATCTGCATGCCTGGTTTTTGTACTAGAGCATTAGCCCAGACAATCGGGAGCATAAGATTTGGAAGAGGGGAGACTATCTCTGCTGACAAGCGAGGTCACTATCTCTGCAAAAGCAGAAGAGTCCCTAAGGACCGCTGCCGTAGGGCCTCGGTGATTTACGGCCACTAAGTCGTCTTCATAGATAAAAAAACTGCCAGCAGATACAGTGGAACAGCATATGCAAATACAAAAGCAGGAATTTAATAAAATAAATCTAGACTGAACCTGGTTTTTAAAAAATGCAGAAATCTAAAAATAAAAATAGACAAACGGTACTCTATATATGTACATTATAACTTTTCCCCCAAATTTTTTGCAATGTATTGCTATCTCAATAAAAAATACCACTTCTTTTCTGAAGTGAAACAGGTATGCCGTTAGCTATGGCCAAGCCTTAAGCAGCTGCTTAATCCAAGATGTGCGGTCGGCAAATGAGTATGTGGAGGAGGAGTCAAGGTTAGAAGTTATCATGAAAATGTGAATTAGAAAGCAAAAGGAGCTATGGCTACAGATCTTTTATGGCCAAAAGTGTAGAAGGCCCACTGTCAGGGTTAAGGCTACAGGGCGCTTGGGGTGGCGTGGCATGGCGTCAGCACCAGACATTATTCTAGGTGCCTCCGGATGACAGTGATTAGAGGTGGCTGTCCTCTGTGATGTGGCTGGGCTGTCATCAGAAGGAGCTGAACAGAGGAAAAGGGGGACCCTCAGCTCATGAAGAGGGAATTCAACAGTGGACCAGGGACAGCAAAACTGGTAAGTGAATATAGTTGTACAGGGTCTTTAGAGAGCTGGCCTCAGAGCAGAGAAATGGACAGAACCAAGCTATTCTTGTTGTAAAACAGGTAGCCCCATTCGGGCAATGGGTTGGCCACAGGGACACATGACAGGCAGGGTGCATGCCCCTTGGCCCTCACTCGCAGGATGGTGCATGGCAAGGTGACGTGGGCACTGTGCACCCCGTGTGTATTCTGTGACCCCGGGAGCCCCAGGATGTGCTTGCTCTCGCTGTCTCCGTGGCTTGTGTTGGCAGTGCTGGGGGTTGAACTTGAGATCTTTGCCCGGAGCTTCATGCTCAGCCCTTTCTATTTCTATTTTGAAACTGGCTCCTGTAAGTTGCCTGGGCTGGCTCAAACTTGCAATCATCTTGCCTCAGCCTTCCAGAATGTTGGGGTTCCTAGTATGCACCTCCAAGCCTGGCTGAAAAAAAAGCTCTTTTATCATAGTCATAACATCATAATAAGAACAACTTCAGTGTGGTGTCGTCTACAACTGTGTTAACTCTAGTGCTTTCATTGGGGCTGTGGGGAATCTTGTGATTCTGAGCTTGTGAGGCACTCATCTCTGCAGCCCCTGAGCTGGGGCTCTTCCTCGGCCATGCTGGGATGTTGTGGAGGACGTGGTGCTGTGGGCCACACCTGGATGTGGAGCTCCAGGGAAGCCCTCCTCCCTCTCACTTGCTCTGATCTCCGGCTGCTTCCCAGCTCCCTGCTAGCTCCACGGTGACCCCTCTCCCGGCCTCTGCTCCCTGGGTACAGGGCTGCTCTGGGATTCGTCCTGCCACTTCTGGTCTCTGGGTTAAAATACTCAGCGCCCACAGCTTGAGAGATTCGCCGAGGCTCTAGGCCACAAGCCCTGGTCTACGGCCCAGTGCAGGACAGTGTTCAGCTCACTGCAGTCAGGAAGCAGGGTGAGAAGGGAGGCTGGAGAGGGATGCAAGGCACCTCTAGCCAAACCTCTAGCCTCGTCAGTAGATCAATAGATCTCCCCACTCGGGAGAACGGCATCCGGGACCAGTCACTTCTCAGGACGGGAGACCTCTGGGACCTTCCGCTCGCCACCACTGTGCCCTCTGCCCAGACTCCTGTGGTTCCTTGGCTTCCAAGACGAGGTCCCTGCTTGCAAAGCCCCAGTGCTACCGCATCACTTTCTGAAGCGGCCTCGCTGCTCAGCTGTGCTACACTCCTGTTCTGCCACCCTCTCTGTCTGGGTGACTGGCTGATGTCACTCTTGCCTGGCCAGGAATAGAAGATGGCTTCTGTCCCCTTCATCCTCAAAGCCCCCTTAGGGGGTCCAGGGCTGAGGTCCTCTGGTGAGCACAGCGCCCTGGGTCATCAGCCTTCACACACAGGAAGCTTAGGGGACCCCTACATGTGCACCGTGTCACGCACTTCAGGCTCCTCACTTTGGGAGCAGTGAGAGTGACCTGTTGCACAGACAGCTGCCCCCCCCCAGCCACTGATGGTCACCCGGAGCCCAGAACAGGTGTCCTGTGGCTGCAGCTGGGGTCCTGCAGGGAGGAATGGAAGCTCCCCAAGGTCCAGTGCAGAACCCTGCCCCTACCCAGCAATGCCCATGACGTGGGGTTCATGTTTGGCCCCAGACGATGCCAAGGTGTATGGTGGGAGGGCAGGCACCTCCCACCTTTGTTGCAGGGCCCAGGAAGTTGCAACGGTGAGCAGAAACTCTGGAACAACACCCAGGATTTGGAGTCAGATTTATGGACATTGATGGGCACTGGTTGGGCTTCTGCCCAGAATGTCAGGCCTTGGCCTCTGGTGGCCTAGGGCTTATATGGGATAAGCAAGCAGGAAGTACAGAGGCAGAACGGCTTGCCAACTGAGAGTTGATTTGTATAGTGTACATCATGGAGACCAGCTATGCATCGCAGTGACTGGGCTGCTTCCAAGACAGGAGCAGCCAGAACTGGGCCGGAAACTGTTACCTGGGCAACTAAGAGACCCAAGCACGTGGACTGGGGAGGAACTCTGCAGAGCAGACATCTCCTGCCTATGGCGGCAGGGACATGCTCTGCCCTCCATTCTGAGGACAGGCTCTTCTTGGGCATGGTGCAGAGGGCACCCTGCAGGTGCCGGGCACCCCAACATCAAGGTGCTCTGAGCAGAGGGATGGTGGAAAGCCACACAGCTGTGCCCACACGGGTGCCCTGGCTTTGCAGGGCGCTGGGATGCCAGGACCTCTGCTGGGCTGACTCCTCCGTCTATACTGCAGCGAGCCAGCCCTGAGCCCAGGGCCTGGCAGGCGAGCAACAGCTGCGCCTTTGGTGCACAGGAGGGAAGAGGCAGGTGGCAGAGCAGCCTGCAGCCCAGGATAGGCAGCCGCTGCAGGCTCACCCTGAGCACCACTATGGCCCTGCGTGGCCCATGAGAATCAGACCTGGCTGTACCCGGGGCCTGACCCCTGCTCAGTGTGTCCCAGAGCCCAGGCCACAGCAGTGAATCTGTCACCACATGGCGCCCAGCTTCCCTGTGCACCTGGCCACACCTCTGAGTCCTCTGCCCACCCCGAGTCCCAGCCCAACTCGGCTGACTCCGGGTCCTCACTGCTGCGCCCTCTCCGCCTGGCTCAGACCTGGAAACATCTGGGTCCCTCATGGCCTCAGTGGCCCTGCTGCCTGGAGTCCCTCTGCACACGGCAGCGCTGTCCTTCCGGGGCTGGGCAGCTGCCCAGGAGCGGCGGCTGAGTACAGCTGTGAGCTTAGAATTTCCTGCCACCCTGGTACACTCAACTCTGCTCCACACAGGCCTGCCCTTCACCGTGTCCCAGGCTTGAAGATCCCCCACGAATGCCACACAGCCTAGGGAGCTGACTACCACTAAGCTTAATGGGTTCCAGTGAGAAGTGACCACAGGTATGGGAGGAGTCCCTTTCCACAGGGCAGGGTGTGGTTATGGAGAGCACTGGGCTTTGCAGCATGAATAGAAGTTCCACGCAAGACATGAAAGCATGAATACATACGAGTGTATTTGGGGAAAGCAAGTTCCGCCCTGTTGGGGGGGGTGGTTATCACGAAGTTGAGCAGTAGCAGCTTTGCAAAGTCGCCGCTGAATGAAGTGAGGGCCCACAAGGCCACCAGCTCACATGCACAGATCGTGCACCTTGGCAGGGCTTCCACCTTCCCTGGGCAGGGCTTTCCATCAGAGTCAGCTCCTCTACAACCTACACATGTGGGTAGTCTGAGTACAGCCCATGGAGAGTGGAAGGGTGGTGCAGGCTGAAGCAGGAGCATCTCATGGCTGAGCCAGGCCTGCGTATCTCAGGCATCTAGCAAGACCCTGTCTCAAAAGTATAAAAAAGGGCTGGGAGTGTCACTCAGGGCAAAGGGCCTGTCTGCATTTTAATGAATGAATGAAAATCCCAAGGCAGCTGATTGCTGGGGTGGGGGAAACTGGGGCTGGGGTGGAGGCTCCCACTCTCACATGACCCACGAGCCCAGGCTTGAGGGCTGGAGGAGCGCCCCTGCGGCCACCCCCAGAGCCCCTGCCTCCAGCTCCGGGAAACCCTGAGTGTCCACTGCAGGTCTTGAGGAGCGCGGCGGCCGCAGTGCAGCTCTCGATCCATCGCTCGCTCCTTCTGTACTGGGGATTCAATCCAGGACCTTCGCACTGAGAGACACCCCAGCCTTCTGCGTTTTTCATTTTGAGCGAGGGTTTTGCCAAATTGCCCAGGCCACGTTCAAGCTTGCCTTGTCCTGCCCACCTCAGCCTCCCGGGGCGCCCCCCTCTCAGCCACATGTGCGCTCCTCCCTTGCCGCTGCAGGCGCATCCGGAAGGCGTAGTGGAAAACACAGGAGGGCCGGTTCCATCTCTGTTTATTTGTGGCACTGAACGAAAACAGCGGACGGCCGTGGCCAGGGGCGGTTGGCAGTGGCTGGGTCGCCCAGAGCGCTCAGATGCGTGCATCTGGTGAGAAGCCCTGGCTGGGCCCGGAAGCAGCGGCGAAGCTGTCTGCCCTTTGTGCTAAAGTGAGATTTGTTCCACGGGGTCCTTTTGATTTCTGACTCGCTTGGTTTTGCTGCACGGTGCAGGACTTTTGCAGATGTGCGTGGCTCGGGCTGGTGGCCAAGCCTCAGTCACAAAGCCCAGCCCCACCCCATACCAGCGACCTGCCCCTGCCCGCCCCTGGCGGTGGGCTCCGTACAGCGGGTTGGCGGCAGAGACCCGCTGCACCTCACAGCCCGGGGGTCGTGGTCATCGCTGGAGGACGCGAGTGCCCGACCCGAGACCAAGCAGACTCCGGCTCAGGGGTCAGCTGGCGCTCTGAGGGCGCCTGGGAGCTTCAGCCTCAAATGCCAAGGAGAAAGAATCCAACAGTTTAATCGCCAGCAACGATCATCTTGGACAAGGCGATCTTGTCCCAGAGCGCACAGCAGCAGGGAGCTGTGACAGTGATTACTTCTCTTGATTTGTGGGCTTTGCCCTAGAGTTAGGACTCTGAACAAGGAGACGATTCTACCCACCCGTCTGTGGTCCGAGCGCAGGGCCGGGGGGTCCAGGCTGATTCTTCGCTGTGCACAGACCTGAGACCCAGCTGCGGCCCTAGCCCTGCCGAGTGAGTCCCCGCCTCCTGACCCCAGGCTGGCTCTTGGCCACTCTGCATTGAGAGACAAGGCATTTATTTCCTTGGCACACCGTCCCCAGCAAGGATGTCCCCGCGCCCGGGTCCCTCCGCACACGTTTGGCCTGTGTAGAGTTGCCACAGATCTTGTTCCTTGCCACAGGGGTCTCCAGCGGCAGTTGCGGGGTCTTCTGGGTGGACTCCTGGGGGCGGTGACAGGGTCTCCTGGGTGGGCTCCTGCCAGGGCTGGCCTCTGCCGTGCTTCACACGAGCAAGGGCACCTACAACCAAGACATGCGGTTACTCAGGCCGGCAGTGGCTAGGGCGTGTGCCGTCACCATGTAGAGGACACTTGCAGATGCTGCGCTGTGGGAAAGTGGGCAAGGACCGTGGGCGCAGCTCCCTGCAGCCCTCCCAGCGCCACCTGCTGCCCCCTTCTGCCCTGCCACTGTTCAGACCCAGAAGGTCCCCAAGCCCCCTCCTTCGGGAGGTGGTGGGTCATGGATGGGCGCTGTGCTCCTCACTGCAGAGTGCAGGCAGGCCGTGTAGGAGGCAGGGCCTGCCTGAAGGTCGCTGGGGTGCGACCCGGAAGGTGGCTCCGGTCCCCAGCTGCTCCTCCAAGTGCCTCCTGGCAGTGTGGGGTGAACAGCTCGCTCACTCCTGCCCAGCCTTGCAGCTCTGGGCCAGACACTCTCGAAGCTGAGCTCCAGGAAACCACCCCCTCCGAGGTGTGGGTCCTGCATATGTTGTCGGGAGATGGGAGTGCGCACTAAGCCATCCTGCCCTGGCCTGGCACAACCTCCCCGTCCCCATAGGAAAGGACTCTGGTGGTGGCACAGTGGGGACGCCCGCTCCCCCCAGCACCTGAAATCCCAGTGTGGAGCCAGCAGAGGGTGTGAGTGGTCAGAGCCACCCCGGGGCCAGGAGGAGCAGGATGGGAGCCCCAGAGGAAGCAGGGAAAGGGCCACAGGGAGGATGGGCAATGGGGACAGCACCGGGGGCACTTCCCAGAGAGAATGGGGGACAGAGAAGGGGGCAGCAACTGGCCCTCTGTAGATGCTGGGGCTGAAGGCAGGGAGGGCCATGTGTCTGCCACAGTGAGGTGCCCCAGGGTCCCCAACACCAGGCCCCCAGGTGGAGAGGAGCCCGTCACCTCCATGCCTGGGGCTTGTTGCTTGTCTGAGAGCAGCACAGAAACCCACCACAGCACGCATGGAGGCCAAAGCAGGAAGTCTGTCTGCCCAGACACAGTTTATTACGGGTCAGTGCCCGTCGCTGGGGGAGGAGGAGGAGGGACGGGACAGAGGACAGGAGGTCGAGCGGCTGCACAGCTCAGACATGCAGAAGGCAGGAGGGAGGTCAAGGTTGCAGCAGGCAGCCAAGGCGCATACCTGCTTCCTGGCCCTGAGGGAGGCCGAGGAGGGAGGATCCCAAGGTCCCACTTAGCCCCCTATGACTGAGCAAGACCCTGCCTCAACAGAAAAGATAAAGATGGGCTGGGAGATGTAGCTCAGTGGCAGAGCACCTCTGGGTTTGATCTTCAGACCCTCACAAAGAAAACCCTGCAGGTACAGCTTGGGACTCATGGGACAACTACACAAAAAACAGAATTAACCTGGCTACTGTGTATGAGTGTAAATCCAAGTCCTTCGTCCCCTCCTCTCTCCTCTCCTTATACCTCTGACCAAGTTTGAGGAAGTTCTTTTCTACCTCAGAGAGAGCTCTTTAAAAGAAAATCAGAACTGGACATTGGATACTGGAAATAGTCTATGTGGCTGCTGAGGTGAGCCGTGAGCTTTACTCCTCTGTTTGCTGACTGGGGGATGCGATGGCTTCGAGCCGGCCCACCCCGCACTTAGGACCGGCCTCTTCTGGGCCTCACAGCTGTTCCTGATATCCCGTTGTCTTTCTTCTAGTGTCTTTTTCTGATTTTGGGGCCAGGGACACTGGCTGCGTGGGATGGGTCACGCAGTCCTCTGCCTTCCTCAGGTTCTGGCATGAATGCGAGTTACCTGTTCATGGGACTCTCTGGGGAAGCCACCTGGGTCCAGAAGGGGGAGGTGGGAAGAGGAGGAGGAGAGGACAGGGAGAGACTGGTCGGATCCAGGCCTTTATGAGGCGCTACACCCCAGTCCTTTGATTTGGGGACAGGTTCTTGCTCTTTGCTAAATTGCTTGGGCGGGACTCGACCTTGGGTCCTCCTGCCTCAGCCTCCCACAGTGCTGGCGTCACAAGTGTGTGCCCAAGGTGCATGTCCCACCCTGGCCAGGTCCTGCCTGATGTATTTTGGGGGTAGGATGCTAACGTGTGGCCCATAGTGGGCAGCCAGCAACGAAGCAGATCCAGGAGGTGCAAGGCCATGCAGATGCCCAGTGGTTGGCCCCAGCTTGGCCACTCCATGCATGACACCACTTGCTGGGAGGCCAGGACCCTGGGCGGTGGCCTGTGCTCCCGGTTGGAGCCACACAGGGCCTGCTGCCATGGGGCACAGCTCCAAGGGCCACAGCAGAGGCAGCTCAGTGACCGCCAGCTCCTGGCTCTACGGAGGCCTCTTTCTACTCCACTTGGACAGGAAAACAGGCAGTGAGAGGGTCCTTGCTCTAGCCTTAGATGCCCACGAAGGAGGCTGGAACATCTCTGAGGCTCATCTTGTTTTCAGGCACAGGGAAAATAGGCGGCATTTGACAAGGACGGGCATTGCCAGGGGCAGTGAGAGCCCCAGCAGCTCCTCGGGAGCCTGCAGGACGAGCCTGCAGCACGAGCCTGCAGCACCAGCACGCAGCCGTCCCTGCAGCCTGCCCCGAGTCACACACACAAGCCATTTTCAGAAGAAAAGGGAAAGGAAGGCACGTCTGGCTCCCAGGAGTTCTGGAGCAGAGGGGATTAGGACCCTGATGCTCCACAGGCAGGGAGGCCAGAGGCACCAAGAGCCGACACCCAGCAGGCGGCCGGACCCAGGTGCCCTGTTATGCCAGGAGCCCCCGGAGAGCTGCCCCCCACTCCCCAGTAGGTAAGAAAAGAGAGGCAGACGGGCACACATCAGCTGGTTGTTGGAGAACTCAGAGCTTGGGTTTGCAGAGGACGGGAAAGACTGCATGATGCCACACAGGACGCCGAGCCAGCCTGCAGACCCCAGGAGGCTTTCAGAGGACTCAGGCTCACGTGGGCCGTGGCGCGCTGGGATGCGCTACTCAGGGGTGGAAACTGTGTCTGCGACTGTTAACCCCTCAACCAGCTACCTGGGGGTTCGGCTAGTGCTCGTGTTAACCCCCTCGGCCAGCTACCTGGGGGTTCAGCTGGTGACAGGGAAGGTAACTCGGGAGACCTGCTATGTGAAAAACTGGTCCTTCACAGAAGTCAGCCACAGGCCCACTGTGGTGCACAGGCCTGTCACACCAACACTCTGGAGGCTGAGGCAGGAGGATCCCCACCTCTAACAACTCAGGGGAGGCCTNGTTAAAATTGAAAAAAAAAAAAAAAAAGAGAGAGAGCGAGAGAGAAAAGAAAGGAGCTGGGGATGCAGCTCAGCGTGAAAACACTGGGTCTGATCCCTAGGACTGCAACCAATCAATCCATACAAAGCTGGAAAACGTCAGCAAAGACCAGCCTGACCTTGCAGCTGGACATCCCTGCAGTCGGAGCCAGAGGCAGCAGCAGCAGGACAAGTGCGTGATGCCGCCGTGCCTGGTGCCAGCAGCCCGCCTCCCCTGCCCGCCTGCCTGAGCTCCACAGGCATGCTGAGGCCAGGCAGCTCTGGCGCCCTTCTCTGCCTTGGCTCCCACTCTCCTCCTCCCTCAGGGCCCAAGTCAAGGCCAACTGCTGCACCTGTCTGTACCCGTGGGCAGGTCCTGCCTGGGAAACCTGCAGCTGTAGCCAGGGAGGGCAGGGCTTGACCTGGAACCTGGGGGCTCCAGGCACAGTGTGGTGCTGCTCAGAGGGGTGTCAGGTGGACACCTGGACACCTGTCCTCCTCGGCATCTGGCACATGCAGGCCGCACATCCCACCTGCTCCCTGCAGGGTAAGACAGAGCAGGCAGGGGGTGGGATTCAGTATTTTTGTTCAGCCCTGGGTTTGAACACATGGCCTGTGCACAGGGTGACACCCTACCCTTTTTCATTGTTAGTGCTGAGGAGGGTCATGCTGAGTTGTTCAGACCGGACTGCAACTGCAGTCCTCCTGCCTCCGCCTCCCAATGTGCTGGGGTGCTGGGTGCGCTCTAGCCAGCCCAACCAGCACAGGGGCTGCATTTCATGAGTCTTTTAGAGCCATCCTGTTCAGTTCCCCATATTTCCCACCTTCTATGTCTGTGCAGAGTTCCACAGAAAAGGGACAGCAGGAAGGAGCCCACACTCTGGATGCAGCCACCTTCTCCAGGACAGGGCCTGGGTCTTCCTGCCTGGAGTCTCCAATCTACGGGGGACTTCCCAGCATGCTGGCTGGGGGCCTGCTGTTCTGCTGCAGGGTGACGCGGCACCTGCTCACAGCTGGAATAAGCGTGCACGTGCCCGAAGGTCACCAGGGAGGCACTGAGTCTGGGTGTCCCTGCTCCTGCCCAGGCTCGGGACTGGGGCCTCAGTGCCCAAGGAGCCTCCCGCCTGGCCCTGTGCTGCATCCTGCCCACCTCTGCTGCCTCAAGGATGGGGAGCATCTGCCCCAGGAGCCAAGCATCCAGCCTGCACATGGTGTCCTTGTCCTCTGCCCAGAGCAGGAGCCTGGGCTCCATAACCAGCACCTTCCACGCTGCGCCCCATTCAGCGACCCCTGCACAGCACACAATCTGGCCCCCTCTGAGCCAGGTTCATGTCATGTACAGAGGAGGGTGCACTCTGTGCTGGGAAACACGGAGCCTCGGGAAGGGGCTGGGCTCCCGGACGGATGCTCCCCCCTCCACCCACTGCCAGCGAGTGGACGGAGCAGAGGCGCAGAGAGTGGCCTTGCAGCTAAGGGACAGGTGCTGTCCACCACAAGTCCCTCACACCTGCAGGTCTGACTGCAGGATCCTGCTCCCCTGCAGCCGGGGGCTGAGGGAACACGACGTGAGTTATACAGACACGACAAGGAGAGGTCAAGTGTGCCCCTCCTGGAGCCCTCAGAGTGGGGCCCCTTTGAGTGCTGGCCTGCAGGGAGAGGGTTGGAGTGAAAGGAGGAGGAAAGGAGGACGGGAGGAGGGAGGCTGCTGGCTGCAGTCTGACACCTCGCCCCAGGGGAACCCCCGGCCCCCAGCCTGCTGCTCCTGCGGTGTCCCTGTGGGTCAGGGTGATGGCCCAGTTAGAGTTCTGTCCCTGCTGCCCACTCACCTTCCTCAGCCTGGCAGCACCCGAGCCTGAGCGGATGGCATCCAGCAGGGCCTGCCGTGCATCTGCTGTGTCACCCAGGGGTCCTGGGCCCAGCCCAGGTGCGGCCCTGGGTGCAGGGGGAGCCTGAGGGGCTGGCAGGGGCAGAGGTGCTTCAGGGAGCACTGAGTCCTGGTAGCCACGGAGCTCTGCAGAGGCCGAAGAGGACACCTGGCAAGGAGACAGTGACATCAGGTGACCACAGTGAACTGGTTCAGGGCCAAGGTCACCTTGAAATCCACCTGCCAGGTAGGGTCCCTTGTGGGTCTTCGCAGAAGGTGGGGCAGGTGCCACCCCAGACCAGGAGGGGCCTCACTGGAGGCCCACCTGCTAGCTGCAAGCTGGTGGGGCTGTCACAGCTCTGGACACACTGGGCAGTGACTGTGTCCCCATGGGTCCCTCCCAGGGCACAGCCCCCAGCTGGCCAGCTGGCCTGGCCTCGTGCATCTCCCCTGCTGTGGGCTCAGGACGTCTCTGAGGGCATCAGGGTGTAGACACCTGCCCCTGGCTGAGCTGCCTCATGGACACAGGGCCACACCACCCCGAGCCACCCAGGACTCAGATCTAAGTTTCCCCAGCCAAGGACAGAGGTGTCTGTCTGGTTTTGTTGACTGGAGACACCCAGCACCATAGAGCGAGGTGCAGGCTACTTTGTCTCGCACACCCTGCTGGCCAGAGGCCACGACCTTCCTGGTCCCCACATCAGTTCCAGAGCTGGTGCTGTCCCTCAGCCACCACCCCCAGCGCCGCTGTGTCTGCAGGGGCAGTGCTTGCTCTGGCGACTTTTGCCATCAGCATCTGCCCAGCTGCAGGGGAGGTGGGCGGCCCCTGACCCGCACCCCAG
Source organism: Octomys mimax (assembly GCA_002564305.1). Taxonomy (NCBI): domain Eukaryota; kingdom Metazoa; phylum Chordata; class Mammalia; order Rodentia; family Octodontidae; genus Octomys; species Octomys mimax. Next base: position 6,966 of record NDGM011155183.1, on the reverse strand, counting down.
GGGCCCCTTACCTTCCTCAGGCCACGGCTGCCACTGTGTCCCCGGATGGCCGCCAGCAGGGCTGAGCGCTCGCTGTCTGCCTCTGCGTAGGACAGTGTGCGGGGCCCACGCTCTGCAGGGGGCTCTGCTGTCTGAGGGGTAACAAGATGCCTCAGCTCACCACAGAGCCCCTAGATGGCCCCACAGTGTGCCTGATGCCCTGCTTCCACGGTCGGTGCAGCTGCCTCTTGGCACTTTTTAGTAAGTTGGGTCTAAGATGGTGATTTTTGCCCAAGCAGAGGCCACAGCAGGCTTCTGAGGACAGTCACGGCAGTGCAGGGGGCCAGGCGCACAAAGGCTTCCTCTTCTTCTCCCTCCCTCTTCCTGCTCTTCCTCCTCTTCCAGTTTTTAGTTTTTTGGGGTTTTTTTTTGCAGCTCTGGGTTGGAATCCAGGGCCTTTGCACTGAGCTGCAGCCCCAGCCCTTTTAGGAACTTTTTAAACTTTGAGATAGGGTCTTATTAAATCACTAGGTTGCCCAGACTGGGCTCAAATTTGTGAGCCTCCTGCCTCAGCCTCCCAGAGACCCGGGATAATGCTGTCACCGCACCCTGGAAAGCTCCTTTAGGCCTGTCTGTGCTTCCCCCTCTGGGGCTCCCGGGTCTAGCTGGACAGTGAGCCAAGGAGAGATGGGTAGATCCCGAGGTATCTGTTCAGGCCACACCAAGGACAGCTGCCCGGGCCAGTGCCACACTGTGCTGAGGCCCTGCGGACACAGGTGAGCGTCTCATGTCCCTGTCCTCGTGGGCTACCTTGGGCCAGCCACTTGGCCTTGCTGTGCCTTAGGTTCCCCACCCTGATGACACTAGTTTAACAGGAGAGTTCAAGCCCACATGTGGATGGAAAGCGCCACAAACTCATTCCTGCAGCAACACAGAAGTGCAGGGTCCCCCACGGCACAGTCCCCAGCTGTGGAGCTGTGTTGCCGTCCTGGGCCACATGGGACAGGGTCCCCCTGAGACCACAGAGAGGTGGAGCGATTCCCACCACCCAGGGGCAGCGTCCTCCTCCCAAGGCGGTACTGTGGCCTTGCCTGCCCCACAGGTCCAGGGTGACCAAGGGTGGACAGACCCCATTGTGGACCCAGAGGGACAGAGCGAGTCCACAGCCGGTGCTGCTGGCTTCGCCTCCAGTCTCCTGCACTGCCTGACCTCCATCTCTGTGTCCAGGTGGGCTCGGGCTTGGCAGTCAGCACCATGGCAGAGCGGCCAGCAGTGAGTCCTTGTCGCGCAGCCTGCAGTGACTGTGTGGGGAAGCCCCCTACCCCTCCACTTCCTGTCCATCACGTGCTGCCCTCTGGAGCTCAGATGTCCTCAGAGGCAAGTGCTGAGCACTCAGTCCTAGGCTTGGTGTCATGCAGGGTGGGATCTCTAGGGGGCGGGGCCTGGCGGGGAGGGCATGGCGCTGACCTCAAAGAACAGTGGGGAGCTGGTCTCCCTCTTTCTGCTCACTGACCATAGGAGTGGCTGGCTTGGCCTCAAGCCCCCAGTGTGTCCCTCACCAAGTCCCTGGGGGCCAGGGCTGGTGGATGCCGGACCAGCCCCTGCCTCCCTCCTTGCCCGCTCACCTTGCGGAGCCCGTCCTTCCCGCCAGCTGCGTGGATGGCCTCCATCAGGGCACTGTGCAGGCATGTGTCCTTCGGCACTGGCCTCTGGACCACAGGCCTGAATTTTTTCTTTGGCCCAAAAATGCTGGATGGGAAAGAGCCCTCTGGCTCACTCATGGCCTCAGGGGCAGTGCTGGGACTGGCCACTGTCTCCAGAACAATGTGGCAGTGTGGGGGCTCTGGACCCCACCCCGAGCCATTGGCTAGAGTCCCGCTGGGTGCCAGTGCACGGGACGCACGTGCAGGGACTGGATGTGCCCCGTCCAGGGTGCGTGTAGGGTCGGAGGCCATGCTGGCCCTTACGTCGTGGGACACGGGCTTCTCCCAGGGGCCACAGCTCTGACTTGTGGACCTGGGCTCCCTCCAGGAAGTGCGGCTTGGGGGTGAGCAGGGCTCTCTGTGGACAGGGGCAGGGCCATCCTCGCCCCCCGCCAGTGGCATTCTCTGTGGGCTGCCGGCCACCCTGCTGGGCCGGACACTGCTGGGCCCACGGGTGCCCATCTGCCAGGTGCTGCCAGTCTGTGGCTCGGAGTCCCGGCTAGGCGCTGCATCTCTTCTGGCAGCCAGGGTCTGTGTGGGCGGCCCTGGACACCGGGCCTCCGGTCCCTTCTCCGTATCGCTGTGTGGCCTTGCTGCACTGGCAGGGGCTGGCATGGAGCCTATCCGCCGGGCGATGGCCGAGGCCACATGCTGGCTGGACGTCCTTCTGTGCGGCCTGAGGAATGGGACCTCTGCCGTGCTCACCGCTGACCCCTTCTCCTGACCTGCAGCTGCCGAGAGCGGCCGCCCACGAGCTTGTGGAACCACGGGCACCACTGGGGCAGGGCTGGGCTGAGGCAGCTTTGCCAGCACTGGGGTGGGGGTGGCTGTGGTGGTGGCAGTGGTGGCCGTGGGTGTCCCCCTGGCTGCCGAGTGGCCCGTGGGCTGACCCGGGGGCTTCTCTGTAGACCCTCGCCTCCAAAACTCTTTCACCTTCCCGAGGGGCTGGGTCTCAGTGTCAACTCCAGGGGGCGAGGGGGCGAATGCCGCCCTGTTGCTGGCCCCCCGGGGGCTCACCAGGTTTCCCAGCTCGTCGATCTCAATGGCGCCCATGGACAGGGATGCACCGCGGTCGTAGCACCGTGCCTCCGCCTTGGGGGGCACGATCTTATATGTGGTGAGGCCGTGCTTGAGCCCATAGCTGCCTGCCACTGTGTGGCCTCGCTGACACCAGGACGGGGCCCCCGGGATGCTGCCTGGCCCTGTAGTCTCTGCGCCCTCCACTCTCCTCGGGGCCTGCGTCCCCTCTCCAGGAGTGGAGCTGCACGTGCTGCCTGACTCCTTCACACCTGGGTCAGCCATGGCAAGCTTCGTGGCCAACGAGGCCACACTGGGCACCATCCCGGTGGCCTTTCCACCCTGGGCTCCTTGGCTGGTGTCGGTGTCCGGGGGCGGGGTCTCTCTCCCCTGGAGCCGGTCCTGCAAGGCTGCACATGTGGCGCCCACCGTGCTGGGTGTGCCTGCATTGCTGTCGCTGTTTGACACCAGCATCACATGCCCAGGATCGTCCCCAACCTCCCCGATGAAGGTCACTGGGATGGCGTTGGTGCCCATGTCCACGTCCACACCATCCTGTGCATAGTGGCTCCACGTACCGTTTATGGAGTTGGTCACAGAGCTGGAGTCTGTATCGTAGCTGTCCTCCATCTCTGCAAGGGAGAGGTGCCAGTCACCAGCCTGCGCCGTGGAAGCGATCCCCACCCTCAGGGAGAAAGCCCACAGCCTCCCTGCACTGCCTTTCATGTCTGTGACGAGGCACCTGGGAGAGTGTGGCTCTGGGTTTTGTGGCCTACAGGTTCCCGGGGCCAGAGCCTTGGCTTCCACAGTGCACCATGGGAACCCTCTGCAGACCAGGGCGGTCCAGGGCCTGACCGGGAGCCAGAACCTCCTTTACCTTCACGGGGCCTTTGGGGGACAGAGCACGGCCCTCCGCTGGAAGCACGCCGCACACGTGCACTGAAGTCACCTGTCTGCACCTGCCCTGGCAGCACCACTCCCCACACAGAGGCTGGGGCGGGCACCACAAGTGGCCTGCTGCGGGCCAGGGCCGTGCAATTCCCCAAGACATGCGCCACACCCTGGCAAGTGAGCAACTTGTCTTCCTGAGGCTGCTGTCTACACCCAGGCACGGCGGGGCCCGCGGGAGGCTGAGGGAGAAGGAACGAGAGTCCAGACCACCCTGAAGTGCGTAGGCACTCATGTCGGAAAATCAAAAGTAAGGACCTTGCTTCTCTTTGTGCCAGTCTGTTTCTCAGCTCTCTGAGCATTCTAGAGTGTCTTGTGGTGCACGTGAAATTCTTTTTAAGGTACAGACAGAATCAGTATTTTGAACCAGTGGGCCTGACAGTGCCGCTGTCACACTGAGCCACCTCCCCTACTTTTTTATTGTTCATTTTGAGACAGGGTCTCAGTTGCTGAGTTGCCCGCATTGGGTTCAAACTCATTCCTCCTGCCTCAGCTTCCCAGAGTGCTGCGACCCTGGCCCAGAGCGACACGGGTCTCCCCCGCCTCAGCGCCGCACCACACCACACTGTGGGAGCACACGGCAGGTCTACTCACCGTCCTGGCCTCCGAGGGCCGCTGCCTGGGCTCTGCAGAAGAGCAAAGTGCTGAAGAGGTCCTCGTCGGTGGAGGTCACCACGGCCACCTCGCTCCTGGGGAAAACAAGGAGACAGGGGCTGCCCACACCGGCTCAGGGAGCTGCTTCCTGGCCAGGTTTGGGAAGAGGTGGCTCAGGTTTGACTCAAGGAGTCCTACACTCTGCAGGCCACATCTTTAGGGCACTTAGGCAGCCACAGAGGACCCTCACAGGAGAGGACTCCGCAGCTGCTTCAGAAGGGGCAATCAGGCAGGCAAGAGCGTGCAAAGGGAAGCAGAGGATAGGGGGCTTCAGGGCATTGTGCTTTTGCTGTAATAAATGTCTTCTAAAATTTAAACATTTGCCTTACATTTCACTCATACCCCATGTGTCAGATGTGTGCACACAGGTGTGTGCTAGATATGGCATGCGTGTGGTATCGGCAATACACAGCGTGCATGTGTTGTATGTACACGTGGCCCTTAAGTGCCAAACCGTACCACACACATTCTGTCCACCTGCGAGGTGACGTCGGCCTCATCCTGCTGCGCAGTGGGTTTTGTTTCTTCCCCAGATTGCCAAACACCTGGAGCTGGTAGGTGGAGTGGCACCCGGAGCCTGGGTGGCACCTGTGCAAGTTGGCCAGGTCTCCTGGGCCACGGTCAGTGACCCAGAGACCTGAGGTGAAGGCTGCAGGCTGGCCCTGCTGTGAAGCCCGTGGCTGGGAGAGCGGGCAGGCACAAGGAAGCTTTCTGGCTGCCGTACAGCACCAGCTCACACAGCGTCTGCGCTGCACCCTCGGCACCTGCCTGTGCCCTGAACCCCGAGGGCGGCCTGTCCTCGAGGAGCAGTCTGAGCTGTGCGCCAGGCTGACGCCTGCAGAGGGGCTCTGGGATCCGACCCTGCAGAGTCAGGTACCCAGCCCATTTCCTTGGGAACCAAAAGACAACCATGATGGAGGTGACAGCAACTGAGGACAGCGCCCACCCTGCTGCATGGAAAGCCTGCAGGAGGCCTGCAGCTGTGGCCTGCCCTGCCTCATGCTGGCCTGAGCAGAGTGCTAGCACACAGACCAGCTTGCTATGCTCCTCCAGCAGCACGCAGGGTGGACGTGTGGGCACCAGCACCGCAGGGGTGGGAGATCACGCACAGAGGAACCAACAGACCCGCACCAGCTCCCGCAGCATCCACAGCCAGCCCCTGCCCCAAAGCCTGCCCAGCTGCCCAGCCAGGTGCTGGATCTGCTCAGTGGCCAGTGGCCAATGTAGCCCTGGGGCAAAGGGGGTGTCGCTGGAGACTGCAGCCACCCTGCAGAGTGGGCTCCCATGTTGTGTGCCCCGGGATGATGCCATGTGCGACACAACTGCCGCCAAAGCAACTTGAAAGCCGCAACTGCAAGGGCACTGGCCTGTGCTTTCCTGTTGACCAGGGAGCCTGGCACAGCGTCTCCAGTCTTTAGTGAGAGTCAAAGTCTCCTTGGCTGATAGTTAAACCAGAACTGATGTGGGTCCCTGGTCACTGGGCCCAGACAATGGCTCAGGACCATGGTAGGCATAAGGTCTCCTGATGCAATGCTGTCTCCATCTGGACAAGCACATCTTTCTCTCTTAGGGACTGTGTCCTTTGGGGGCCAGGAAGTGGCCCAGGATCCTTGGGAGCCCAGGATCCGTCCCCACTAGCGTCCTGTGTCAGACAGGCCAGACAAAGGGGCTGGCTGAGGGTGCACATGTGTGGGGGCCGCGGCTTGAGGCCGCAGAGTACATGGCCACCAGCCATTGTGCCCTGGGACTGGAATGGTTCGACCGCATCTTATGAAGGCCTTTTCTCCTGCGTGGACTGTGGTGCTACGAGCACATTTGTGATTAAATATCTAATAAAAATAAATGGCACAGGGAAATATAGAAACTGACAGACAAAATAGTGCTGGAGATAGAAAAGAGAACTCAGAAAATGTTTATCCTTCACACCGGGTGCTCAAAGCCCAGCTACACACCACGAGACACACACTTCTACTTCAGCACGTGTCTTCTGTCAAACGATGCTGGTCACATCATTCTAGGGGATGCCAGAAATGAACAGGAATTGGGTCCCTGTCACGGCAGTGCCCAGGGGAGCCCCAAAGCCTCATGAGGTCCCACCTGGGACTTTCTCAAAGGTGGCTGAGTGTGGAGTGTGTGGAGTTGGGGTCAAGGGTGTGAGACCTCGGGTGGGAGCTGTGACAAGACGTAAGGGACAGAAAGGGGCTGGCTGCCCACTGGGTTTCTGACCCTTGCTCTCTCCCACCTGCCACAAAGTCTCTCTCTGCTGTGATGCCCTCAGCCACGTCGCCTGCCCTGGACAAGTTGGCCGTGGGCTGGACCCTCTGCACGCTGCAAGTGGCAACCTTTCCTTGCCTGACTTGTGGGTGTCGGGTGCTTCATCTCAGGAATACAAACGTGGAACAGATTTAAGACGCTACTTCCACGGATTTTTTAAATGCTTCACTAGAAATTAAATGATGAAATAAGAAGTTGTCCTGGACCGACAAAGGCATGATGAATCAGAAACACGGTGCTGCTGGCTTTAACTCGAGGGCTGACCCACAGCACACAAACGGTGCTGCACTCTGCCAGCGGCTTGGAGGCCTCAGCCTCTATTTTAATAACTTAGTGTTATGGTTTGTGTCTAGTTGTCCCCCCAAAGCCTCATACAGTCATAGGGTGGGGA
>NDGM011155179.1:0-10360 GCA_002564305.1 Octomys mimax | reverse complement strand
ATAGGGGACTCCAAGACCTGGCGAGGGTTCAGCATAGCATTCTGGGCGGGGAGCCTCTGTGACCCAAGTTTTCCTCGGCCCCATCTCCTGAGACGTCCTTTGTCACTTCAACCTTCCTGCTATAGTTTTAGCTTTTCATCTGTACCCTCTGTCCCCCGGCCCTCCCCTCCGCTCCTGCACACGCCGCGTGTCACTGGCCTGCTGAGGACGCAGTGCCATCAGGCAGGGCAGGCACAGGGTGTGCCCTCTGCTGAGCACCTCCACCTTCCAGTGGGATTTTATTCTCATCTGCCAAGAGAGTGTTGCGTGTTACGATTTCACTTTTCAAATTCACTGGCAAAAATTAAGTGCCACTTATGAACATGAAGATTTCCTGTCTACTCTCGTTCCACGAATTCTTCAATTAGCTGTCCACTGTCCAGTTCTCCCATGAGACAGGCAACGGCACTTCCTACCCAGTCACATCACTGCCACCACGCACCCACAGCTCTGTCCCTTCCCCCAGGAAAGGGAGCAGCATGGTGCAGGACCCCAGGAATAAGCCTTTGGTCGGAGGTACGAGGCGGCCGCACTGCCTGCCCTGCCTCGTGGAGCCATGCCCGGGAGGCCCCTGTGCTGAGCGGCTGTCCAGAGTGCAGCATCCGTAAATGCCAACTGTGCCCCTATCAGTGTGCTCTCGGAATGATGGCCTGGGGTCCCCCACAGGCCACCCACCAGTTTCTCTGCTTCTAGCCATGCCCTGTCTCCTGAGACATTCAGCTCCTCGCTTATGCCCTTGCCTCATTCTGCCCGCTGCTTGCAGTTAATGCTTCCAAACGGTCTTTTAGCCACAGGTTTTCCTGCTCTGTAGCTCTTAGTTTTCCCCTCCAAATCTGCTACCCACTCCCTACACATTCAAGACTGGTTTCGCTCTGCCGTGGTAACAGTGGGTACTCCATAACTGGATAGATTCCTGGTGGCTAGTATCTCTGATGCCACAGGGCTCGGCTCACAGGCTTGACCTCCATGACCATCTGGCATCTGACAGTGTAGCATAGACAACACAACCAGAAATGAGCTGTGGGATGCAGGACACTGAGGCCCTGGGGTGCTTGGCACTGTGAGTAAGGCAAGTGGCAAGCTGGGTCACGGTCTGGCACATCTAGTCACAGCCAGGGCTGACCATACCAGGTGTGTTCAGGTCTACAGAGCTGGGCTCCATGTCTCTATCTGGGCCACAGATGGCCCTGCAGACCCTGGTGCCACCAAAAGCAGAGTCTCCCCACGGCCATCCACATGGTAGGTCCTAGGCCCTCCTGGCTTTGGCCAATACCGGCCCTGCCCCACTAGTTCTCACAGGTTTCTGAGGCTCATCAGAAAGAACTCTGCCACTCTGCTGCCATCTCAGTGGAAAGACTATTCCGAGTCCCTTGGCTGTGTCAACACCTGGCATGTGGCACAGGGCCCCTGCGTCTGAGCAACCACGAGTTGTGACAGCTGCTTGGTGCTGCCCACCACACTGCATCCGAGGTAGAGACAGGTGACGCAGGGTGCCGGGTGGACTTGGGAGTAGCAAGCCTGCCTCCAGCACCACACAACACCCAACGACAGCTGTCAGCAGCCAGGCTCCACCGTCAGGAGAGACCTGGGAGAGGGGAAGGGTCACCCCTTCTCTGTCTCCGCCTCCCAACAGCACCAAGCACAAAGACCGGTGCTCACGCCCAGGAGCAGGCTTGCAGTGCAGTCCCAGACCTTACCTTCTCATGGATCTCTTGTGTGGACTGAGCATCACAGAAAGCCACCGTGGCCACATCCTTCAAGATAGGCATCTCCACCGTGCAATCCCGACCATCGAGCAGCGCCACCAGGGGCCGTGGGTGCAGGGGCCCGTTCATGATTGGAGGTCGGACGCCTGCAAGACAGAAGGGGACCCTCAGCTTGAGCTTACTGCCAGCAGCCCCCACCCACCCAGCACCACTGGGGTCTCTTGTGTTCAGGGTTGTTGTAAGAAAGAATCAGGGAGCAAGACAAGCTGGTGTTTGCCACAACGTGCTGCCACCTGAGTGGACCCAGACCAGCAGGGCCTCAGAGTGCCCAGATGAGTAGGGACATGAGCACAGGGCTGTGTAGACTACTAGACAACTTCAGAAAAAGTCTCACTACTGCTTCTCGGCCTGAAGCCACTACACAGCTGCCTAGAGCCCTAGGGTTGCAGGGTCAGACGCGTCCTGCCTGAGCTCCCTTCCACATGTAGGTATCAAAGAAGATACCACATAGATGTAGAAAAGGCCTAAAATATATTCAGGACCCCTGTGTTCCCATCCAACCCACACAAGTGAGAATTTTTAGACCCAGGGAATAGCTCAGCCATAGAACGCTTGCTTAATCTGTTTGTGTAAAACCCTGTTTCTATCTCCAATGCTACATGGGGTGTAGATGCTAACAGTAGGGTAAGGTGGCACACACCTGTGACTCCAGCACTCTAGGAGGCTGAGGGAGGAGGACTGCAAGCCTGAGCCTAGCCTGGGCAACTCTGCAACTCAGCAAGGTCCTGTCTTGGGATTGAAACAAAGTATGTGTGATACACACACACACACACATATATATCTCTGGAAGTGCAGCTCTGTACAAAAGCCCTTGGTTCAATCCTGAATACTACTAAATGAATAAAGAGACATAAATAAAGTGCTCAAAAGCCAGTTCCCCCTAGATGCGACTGAGCTGACCATCGCTGGGCCAAGGTGGAGAAAAGGCTTCCGTCCAACACTCACTGCCAGAGCAGAAAGCACCTGACAGGGCAGAGGTGGCCCTTTATCCCACACCCTAAGGGCCATGTCTAGGGAAGTGGGGTCTCCAGGGGCATCAGGCCAGCATGAAAAGATGCACAAGGTACGGGGGGACCAGGAGGTGCAGCCACCAAGCAGGCCCTGCCAAGCATGGCCAGAGACTGCAAGGACAGGTGGCCAGTATCTGGCTCCTGCCTGCAGGGGCTGACTGCGGGTGGGCAGGCAGCAGAGTGAGCGCCCAGCAGGATCACAGCACAGGAGCTCAAGAGGCCTGCAGCCCCTCTGCACACAGCTCCAAGCCTGGAGTGGGCTCCGCTGCACGCACAGCCCGGTCTTGCCCCCTGGGATGCAGATCCAGGTAGCCCCTCCCCCAAGGGCTCCCAGGCAGGGCACCCCAACACCATGGCTACATAAAACTGGAAGGTGCCACAGTGCCATGCGAGTCTCACTCTGAGCTGCAGGTCTGGCCACAGCTTACTGCCCACTGTTCTCTGCACCAGAGCCCTCCCTAGGTGCTCACACAGCGGCAGCCCTGTTACCCACAGCAGGGACAGGCAAGCAAGCAACAGGCCACCCCTCCCAAGCTAGACTTGACTAAGGCCCCTACTGTATAAAAGCGTCATGGTAACAGGTGAGTCGGTGAACACTCACTTCAGCAGTCTCAGCTTCAATGAGGCCTGAGGAGAGAGACAGCCCACAGTGCAATGCTCTCTGAGGCCACAAAGCAAGTCTTCAGAGTATAGAGGTGATACTGCCCAGGATGTGGCAGATGCCTTGAGAGAGACAGGTAGACCCAGCCAGCCTATGAACAGCCTGTCTCAGCAAGGGCTCCTGGCTGGGGGGCAGGGACAAGCCAGTGTTCCAGGCTAAGCAAGGGCAGGGTGGAGAAGCCTGGGCCTCCTCGCAGCTGTGCACCTGAGACACTCCTCTTAAAAGTCATGGAGCTGCCTCAGACCCTGGTGTCGGCGCCAAGGTCAACCCAGACACGGCTCCCAGAGCCACCATGCCAGGATGGCAGCAGCATGACCAGGCCGGGGGCTGACATGCCCATCACTCAGCCTGGACGCAAGCCACACACAGCCCTGCTGACCCCTCCAGGCCTCCCTTGGGCTCTGCAGTCCCCATGAATACCACTCTATGCAGGTAAATCAGGCCTCAGCACCACCCCTGCCCCTCAGGACACATGACAGAATTGGTTCCAGCACAGGCTGCCACATATGGTGGGGCTATGACATGCACTGGACACAGGGACCCTGGCCACAGCAAGCCCCAATGGACAGCACCCTCTGAGATTCCTCTGCAGGTCCCAGAGACAGCCTCACTCCAGCGAAGCTCAGGCAGCCCCTACCAACCTGACATTGCTTAATTGGGGACGGGTTTCCACGACCATGAATTCGACTGTCCAAAGCTTTTTGTCTTCAGAGTCCCCAGGCAGAACTGCGTCCTGTCACGGAGCCTCATCCCACGTCTTATTGTCTCCAGCCACAGCGCGAAGGCTGCTGCTCCACGACAACCATCGGAGCCTGCGCCGCTCAAAGTCTTACTAAAAATCAAACACAAGAGACACATTAACACGTGCCCAGCCAGCGGGCTGCTCAAGCAAATGCTGTTGTACAGACTTGGCTCCAACTTCTGCAGAGGCACAGCACCCACTGAAGACCAGCAAGGGGCTCCCGGGCCATGTCCGGGAGTGAGATCAGCCCCACCCCAGCATCCTTATGTGGACCTGGGAGTAGCTCTAGGGCCATCAGAGCCACTGGCATCCCAGAACCAGCAGTACAGGCACTGTGTGAACCAGCAGGGCATTGGTTCTAGAAACTTGTCTTAGGGCAACTGTCCCTGGCCTCTGTGAGGCTCGGACATTGTTCTTCCAATGAGGCCACCCAGGTGCCAGCTCCTCAGCTACCTGCCTAGCACCCCGACCAACCCCAATGCTCCTGCAGGAGGTGGCCAACCTGAGTCCTACCCACTTGGTCTTTACACGCTGCTCAGTGTGGCAGCCACTGGGGCATGGGTGTGACATCCAACACACTAGCAGGCGGAGGGGCTACTGATGAACACAGGTGGTCCAGGCCTCTGGATGCATCATGGCACTAGGATACCAGACAGGATCCAACCCTGATGTACAGCCGGGCCCCACACTCACTGCCAAGAGTACAGCCTGCAGCAATACAGGTGATGGAGATAAGATAGACTGGCTGCAGCCACACCTCTTGTAGCTCTACAGAAAGTTCCATGCAGCCGCAACCAAGACACCAGCAGGATGTAGAGCGCAGCCTGCTCTGGGGCCACCCCCAGCAAATGTTTTCCCCATTCCCTCTAAATGCACACACTGGTCTGCTGCTGGCTTCCAGAATGTGGCCAGCTTTGGGAATAGTGTGTATAGCTCAACACAAACAACACAAGACCTGCCAGTGGCTGGCTGTGCTTCTTGTCCCAAGAGGGCACAGAAGTGGCTACAAGAGGAAAGTCTGGAAGCTAGGCCAGGCCACTCATGGCCAGCATATGTGGGGACCAGACAGCACCCCAGACCAGGCCCCAAGGGTGCCCTCTTACACTGCTAAGCACATCCCCTCATCAGCATTAATCCATATTCTGTAATGAGTGCTAAGTGTACACTCACATGGGTCAACACAGTTGCTCTCAGTGGACAAGGCTAGGAATGCCACCTGCTGCGCCCAAGCCATGCACAAAGGTGTGCAAGCCCTTACACCTGCATGGCAGGGCTGCAAGACGGCTGCAGTCAGCGCCTGAGCTCCTGATGGGGTGATTTCCAGAACAGCATTGCCAGATGCAGGGAGCCCTGGGGACAGCAGCCTTCACATCAGGATAAAGCACGATACCCTCACCCCACACTGGGCCCCATGCCCAGCAAGGCGCAAGTCCTGCAGCTCAGTGCAGTGGGAGGTCAGGAGCTGCTTTTCCGCCTGCCTCCAGTGCTGGGGCAGATGTGCAAGGCTCCCATCCAGGAGACAGCCACATCCCCAGAACACATGGTGCTTCTCTACCTCACTGGGTGACTTGGCTGTGAGACCCACAGCCCTAAGCTCAGGTAACTGACCACCTGCAGACACCCCGGACATCTGCAGCTGTGCCTAACTTGCGCCACACAGCAGCCAGGAGCACAGGAAACAGCTCAACAGCACTGCTAGCACACAAGGTCTAGCGACACACTTGAGGAAGCTGTTGTGAACGGTACGCTTCAGGCTGTAATGGAGAGGGGGTCAGGGGGATCAGGCCTGTGATCACCTGTGATGACCCTGGAGAAGGCAGTACCCTCCTAAGGTACCAGCACCCCTGCTGAGAAGCAACGCTGTACCTTTGCTGGGAGGAGGGTGAAAGGCTCACGCCCCATGCACCTTTGCAGCCTATAAGCACCAGGCCTCATGGAGGTCCCACATGGTACCCTGGGCACTCCCTTTCCACTACTGACCTGCATGGGAGGATTTCTCTGGAGGCTGTGGTGGTGACTGGCCCTGTGTCACAGGGGGCTGTGCAGGAGGGGATGTGCTGCCCAGGATTCACACAGCAGCCTGGCAGGTGTCACAACCTGACACACTCTATTAGACCCAGGTTCCTGGAAGAGGTGATGCAGGCATGCTCTGTGGACTCTGGGACGTAGTGCACCCCTCCACCAGGCCACTGTTACCATGGGGCACCCACAGGACTGCAGAGCTCAAGCTGGCACAAAGTTCCATCCCAGCAGTGGGGGCTGACATGGGTCCTTGATGACCAGGCAGTCTTGGACAGCAACAAGATCCGGAGGCCAGAGGCCCCCAGAGTAAGTCCTCAAGGGGCAAGGACACCAACTCTGTCTCTAAGGCAAGCCACCCAGAGCCCCCCACCCCCGCAGCGATTTCATGATTTAAACCCAGGCAGGAGCCACATGGACACAGACCAGAGCACCTAGCCACTCACATCCCGACAGCCAGAAGGCCCTCAGCTTGGCCAGTAGAGCACCAGCACCCCATTACAGGGCGAGACTGACCAACCCCTGCTCACACCTTGGACCCAGCTGGTTCACATGGAGGCAGCAAGGGTGTGAAGGTGAGGTGTGAATGACATCTGTGAAGAAATTTATGGCTAGGACACCATGGGGACAGCCACTCAGACCCAGTGCACAGCAGCTGGTGGCTAAGACAGGGCCAAGTGCACACAAGCGAGGGCTGAGCATGCATGTGGGTGCTGGGTGTAGCCTCTCTGCCCTCAAGGGTGTCCTGCCATGACCTCCCTGCACCAGCCTGAGTTCCAGGGACAGAGCTGGAGAAAGCCCTGTGCCTGCCAGCACTGGACCCTCTCCCTGCAGTCCACATGGCCATTCAGACAGAAGGAAAAGCCTGCCAGGCATAGTGTACTTGGACTCTCCAAGGCAAGGTGACCAAGACGCCCACACCTCCTGCAAGGCAGTGGGCAACTGCAGTGTACTATGTCCAGTGTAGCAACTGGGCAGAGAAAGGTCACAGAAGACAGCACAACACAGGGTGTTAGGGACACTGGGGAGACCAGGACACAGCTCATGGGCCACTGCCTATGACACCCACTACACATATGTAGGACGACAAGGTGGGAAAACAGGCGCAGGTATAGATACTCTCAAGATTTCCATCATTTTTCTGTAAATCCATAACTGTTCCAAAATTAAAGTTTTATTTTAAAGTAAATAGGTTAGGCAAGGAACAGTCTCCAGGATTCTGGAAGCCACAGGTCCAGAGAGCGGTGGGAAAACATGGGTCCTGCTAAGGTCCTTAAACTCAAGGAGTCCCAGGTCCAAGGGTCCCATGCTGAGCCCTCACCACTGCTAGGCTGCACAGCCATAGGCCGGGGGGTCCCCAGCCAAGCCTTGGGCTCTGGGCTAGCACGTGTGCCCTCATAGCCCCTCAAGATCGGAAACCCCAGACTCAGCTGCCTAAAACCTGCCCCCAAGGCAGCCCCTGTCCTTGACCACAGTGCTGCCCACCGCACAGCTCAGGCCTCCAAGCCCATGTCTGCCTCGCAGCATCTCTCCAGCCCAGGCCTGATTACAAGCCCTGTCCTGGGAATGGCTGGCTGACTTGCTACTCAGTGGGAATAGAACTGGACCCAACTCACCCTATGCTGTCTGTTACCCCCTGCCCTGCCAAGAGCTTCCTGGCTCAGTGACCTCTCTCCCCTGGTTGCCAGGGCCAGCACTGTCCCCAGCAACTCCTCAGGTCACTAAGCTGTCCTGCAACAGGGGGCCAGCCACCAGGGTATCAGAGACCAGAGCTTGGTAGTGACCAGGGTAGAAGCAGATGGGCGTTGGGCATAGGCCAAGATGGAACAACCTGCTGGCAACAGGGCAGGGCGTGGCCCAAAGAGGACTCCCAGGTTGGCAGCAATGCAGAGTGGCTGGGTAGAGGCACAAGGTACTGTGAACCTTCCAGGACAGATGCTTCAAAGACACATGGGTGACATCTGTACAGCTCAGGGGCACTTCTCTCACATACCAGCGACAAAGTGGGATACAAGGTGGGTTCACTCCCTCATCCACTTCTGGGGATGCTGTGGACTTCATGCAGCATGTAAACTCTTCAAGAACCCTGGTACCTGAGACCACTCCTGCCTCCTGCAAAGAGGTATCGCTGCCCTTGCTGGAAAGGCAGTGTCCCTCACAACCAGCAGGTTCCAGGGCAGTCTGATACTTAGTGCTCTCAACACCTCCAGCTGGTCACCCCTACACAGACACTGGCTGACTACATAGAGCTCCTACCCCAGAACCCTAAGGGAGGCAATGGGCCACTCTGAGCCAGGCCCTTCCGCAGAGGCAGTCACCTCTGCTATCGTGACTCCTCCGGAAAGATTCACTGACCTCGAGCCAAGTGACAGCTTGTCAGACAACAGAACCTAAGGCTATCAATGTCCAAAGAATGCTGCTGGCTTTGGCCAGAGACAGGCCAGGCTGCACCTACAGGCTATGCCTACTTGGACATGGACCAGGCCTAGTATCTCAGGCCCAGCCACACCTCCCTTCCCTATTACAGCATCCTTAAGATAAAGAAAGGGCCCAGAAAGGACAGGCCCCACTCCAGAGGGAGATACGAACAGACTAACCGGGCCCCCACCAAGGGTAGAAAGGGACCACAGCCACCCTGGTCACAGCTCAACAGCAGACACTGGGTCAGGACGAGACTCCGCTGGAAACTGGGCTGGCAGGGTAAGCGGTCCAGGTGCGTGCCCTTCCCCACACCTAGTAGATGTCGGGGTCACAGCACATGCACCAGGATGTGTTAACCCACAGAAAGCCAGGCATGATGCTGCATGCCTGTGAGCTCAGCACGCAGGAGGCCAAGGCAGGAGGACTGTTTCAAGATTGCAAGTAACAGCCAATGCAGGTAACGTGACAATGACAGAACACTTGCAGGTCCCAGCAAAAATGCACAGGCCCTTAAAATGGGCAGTGGTGCATGCCTGTAATCCCTAGAACTCAGGAGGCTGAGGCAGGAGTATTCAAAGTTTGAGGTCAGCCTAAACTACAAAAGAACAAAAGTAATCCACACACCCTGGCCCATACTGTATGACAGCACCTGGCACTGTGTCAAGGGTCACCTCAGACATGCGGGCAGTGCCTGACAAAGTTCCAGACCCCAGGCTGCAGCCGTCACCCTAAATGACTAAAGTAAATATGTACACCTACTGCCTGCTGCCCTGCCCACAAAACTACTGCTGGGCTTGTCTCACCCCATCGTGACCCTAGGATGCAGACGAGGCCATAGACACAGAGAGGCCACACTGGTCAGGGTGCTCCTGGCCCACAGATGTCTCCCTCCACAAGCACCTCCGAGGTTCAGGATGACTCGGGCAGACACCCAAGGCCCTGAACACCACCCCTACGGTGGCTGGGTGTCCTTTACTGTCATTTAGAGCGAACAGCTGCTCTGCGCCCCAGTGATGAAAGGGACTCGGGTGTCTGGCCCCTGAACATGTTCAGCCCCCGAGACACAAATGCAATCGCACCCCCTTGCCGCCCCTGCCCGGGCCCCACTCACAACCTGACTCCGTGGGCTCACCTTCCTGACTATTCAGGGGACCCGGAAGAAAATCAATCTCCTCTGGTTCCCCTTCCTAGAATCACTTCCGTCCTAACCAATCGCAGAAGCACTCATCAGAACAAGGGACTGGCCGAGGGCCAGGGAGCTGCCCGCGGCGCCGTGCCCCGTCCCTGGAGGGCCTGGCCGCAGCTTGGGGGCCACGCCCGAAGTGCCCCTCCCCGAGGATGGCGCGGGCTGCGGGGCACAAAACGACCGCGCCTGACGGGGAGCTCAGGCCTGGTGGGTCCCTGCACTGCCTGCGCGTCCTGCCTCGGCCGCCTACCGGCGAGAGGGGAAAGTGCCCTTGGGGTGTGGGGCCTTGTCGGGTCCAAGCCGCGACCGAGTGGAGAAGACTGGGCCCTGCAGTCGCACGGTTTGCACCCGCGGGCGACGACTCGGAGCACAAGGCTTGTGCCCAAAACGAGTGCCCGCTGTCCCCTGCACAGGGTCGGCCCGAGTCCCGCGCCTTCGCCTTCGCGGGAGCCAGCCCTACACCGAGACGGCTACCGCCTCGGGAGTGCGGCAAGAAAGGGGCGCACTGGGGCCGGC
>NDGM011155174.1:0-12831 GCA_002564305.1 Octomys mimax | reverse complement strand
AACTCAGGTCCTTGTGCTTGCCAGGGAAGCGCTTATTCCACTGAGCCATCTCCCCGGCCTGGAAGGTTCTTTAAAAGACCATCTATCTAATTTTCTAAGGCTAAATTTAACCTAGAAAGTTTTCTTCGGACTTTTATCTTTCTTAAATTTTTAAGTCAAAGCTAATTTTCTTATAGACTGTCCCGTGAGTGCCCCGCCTGTGCCGCAGGGACCAGGCTCTCCCCTTGTGCTGCCCATCCCTTAGTACATTCCTGCTCACCCGGGAGGTGTGCTTTCTGTGTTTCATGATGTATCTTCCTGTATTGCTTCTTCAAAAAGAATGACATGGGTAGGTGATTGAGAGATCCCAGTCTTTCCTTTTGTGCATATAGAAAGCCGCACACCGTGCAATGCGCTTTGTCTTCACTTTTGTCTAATAATTCTCTGCATCATTCCAAGAGACCCCCCATCTTTCAGGTAGTGGCTTGTTACACCACTCAGCAGAAAAAGCCATTTATTCAGCCAAAATCTGCTGATAGGCTTACAAGTTATTTCTCATATTTCCCTGTTACAAAATCCTGCGATGAATGACTTTTGCCCGTGTCCCATAGAAGCAGGTCTCTGGGCAAAGCGCGTGACCTTCGAGGCCAACTACGGCTCTGCTGGCATGCAGATCCTGTTTATGTGTCGTGGGACGCGCTCGATGTGCTCTAGATTCCTCTGGAAGAAGAAATCACAGCCGCTGCCTGTCAAGTGCTGTGCTAAGGGCCTGATACTGCTTCTGCTAAAATACTGCAGGCATGCTGCTGTGAGACCGCACACACAAGTAGGAGCATACCTCGGCCTCTTCTGTCAGCAGTTCTGTTATTTGGTACTTGTCAAAGGTAGTGGGCATAGTAATAATACTCTTCTGTGTAAAAACATGTGGTGGCACTACTGAGGAATAATATATAACCCAGGTCTACCCAAGCATCCGGAGCTTACAAACGAGAAGCCCACAGACTCTGACTCCACGCAGAAACCAAGCGCTAACTCCCCGCTGAGGCCTCCTCTGCAGGGAGGCTCTGCATTTTCTGCAGTTTTCAGGAAGCAGGGACTACTCCAAAAGTCATCACGGGAAGGGATCTTACTTTGGCGCAAAGGTGCTTGATTCAGAAACACCAGGAGTAGTGACCGCAACATGGATCCTATTCGTCTCTGGAAAATTGCATGGAAAACTTGGTTTCAAGACGTACCTGTGGCCAAGGGTAATGACTTGCGCAGGCTCCCGCGCCCGCTGCACCTCAGAGCCCACCTCCCATCCTCATGGCTTTCTGACTCAGGTTTCCCCTCACTGTTCACTCTGGGAGACTCAGGCTGCTGTCATCCTGGGGGACAGTGGGAGTGGCAAGCTCTGAGGCACTGGCAGCAGGTTGGGGCCGGTGCTGCCTGGTGCTGGTGGTCAGCAGTCCCTGAACGTCCAGCCCACTCCTGTCTGCGTAGAGCCCCAGACTCCCCAACTCATCTGTCCTCTCTCCTCAGCCCAGCAGCATGGCTTTCGGCTCCTGTCTCCCTCATCACACATGCATGAATTCTTCTTCCTTTTGAATGGCAGATGCCAAAGCCCAATCTTCCTTGAGTTCTGTCACCCTTCTTCCCTTCAGGCGATGCTGGACAGCGGAGGACAGCGGAGGAGGACAGCACTGAGCCTGCCTCTCAGCCCGTGCCTCGCTGCTGCTCCTCCAGACTCTGCTGAGGAAAGCATTACCTGCCCAGAGAGAGCCGCGAAGCGCTCGCTCTCAGTGCTGTGATGTAGCAGAGACTCTGAATTGTGGGGAAATTGCTGGTTTTCTGAACCTCTTCCACCCGCTGTGTGCCTCTTCTTGGTCATTCCTGTTGTAAAGCCCAAATGTTGGTCTCTGGAGGCAGAGAGCTGGAAGAAACGAGGCAGCAACCCCCACCTGGTAGGTCCAGACTGGGGTCATTCGACCTGTACCTGGATGCCTAGGGCAGTGCTGGCTGTCCGCAGCGACTCCCGAACAGCAGGCTCCCTCTCCTGCTCTTTTTGAATATGTATCTGTCACTCAAATATTGTCATTAACAATCACAAAGGAAACCAAGTTGGAGGCCAGGATGGTCAAGAAGCTGGGGTGCTGTCTTGGCTTCCTACTTGATTTCCCTTGCTGAGTTTCATTCCTTGGTAGCCCTGAGGCTCCTGTGGTCTTCAGTGACAAGGCCCATGCCATGGGCTTCCAGAGTAAAGCAACATGGCATTCTTTCAGACTTGCTGCTCAGCCAAAGGTGGGCAGTAGCCAGGGGAGGCCTAAAGACCAAGCAGTGTCCTGGGTGTGAAAGGAGGGATGCAGGTTGAGACTGGGTGAGGACTTGCCTTCCAAGATGGGCCTGGTGAAGCGTCCTCTCCAGGACACTGTTCTCCTTTGCTTACCCTCTGCTCTAAGATAAATTTTCTTTTCAGCTTGTGATTATGGATTAATTTACGACTTTCCTTAATTGTCTGAGCAGTGCAGGTTAATGTCCTGGTAAGGACAAGTTCTCTCGCACTTTATGAGAGCAATCACTTAACGAAGATTAGGCTATTACTTTTTATCTCCCTCTCCTTGGCAATGCCTGATACCACAGGGCGTTCCTGCAGATTCCCTTTCTCTTTCCCTAGGGTAGGGGAGAGAGCCTTATTCAGCTTTGACATGCAGATTTCCTGATGCTGGATAGCAAGGTTGAACCTGGGAGCTTGCCTCTGTTCTATGGAACTGGCATGGCTGCTGGGAGCAGCCGTGGCCAGAGGGATTCAGGACCCATGAGACCAAGGGTAGGCGCCCTGTCGGCTTTCCGAGCATTGCACCAGGGTCTGGGGGACCGAGCACTGCTGAGAGAGGACAGCTCGGGGCTGTGGCTGGGCTCCCGGCTCTCCTGAGTCCAGTACTCACCATCTGTAAAGCAGAGACAGTACTGCCCACCACCCACAGGTCCCTCGCCACCATCCATGGATTAGATCTTTGCCTACTTTGTCCACAAGGGCCTTGGGCTGGCTGCGCCGTGCTGACCCCAGGCCAGGACGTGTGTGGGTTGGCTTCCCAGAGCCTGGGCCAGCGTGGTAGGACCCCGGGAGAAGCCACACGAGGCCGCTTGGCTCTTTGAGGGCCCTGCGGTGGTGGCTCTCGTGTCTGTTGCCTTTACCTGCCCAGCAGTGGCCATGGGGCCCTGGCCATTGTTCCCCCAGCACTGCCTAGCTCCGCCATGCGGGACAGGTGGCTCCATTTGCCCTGGTTCCTTTCTCCAGAGGAGGGCACACAGACTTAATCAGGGAAACAGGCAGGAGGTGAGATGGGCCACCTACAGTGCTTCCGGAGACCCTGCTGCTCCCTGCAAGAGCTGCAGAGGGAGTGAAATAAACATGGCCCCGAGCATGCAAGCTTCTTCCCATAATGGAGGCTGAGAGAGTGGGCAGACTGTGATGCCCGGGGTTCCCCGGAGGAAGTCTCCGCGCTATGCAGCTCAGGAAGGAAGCGCCAGGAGCTTCCCTCAGGAAAAGGCCGGCAATCTGCAGGACTCACCTGGCACAGGCCTGGCCGGGCGCCTCCAGGAGCCAGGGTCTGCACAGCCCAGCACCGGAGCACCAGGGGTTACAGAAAACCCCATGCTGGCTTCACAGAGGGCAGAGGATGGGAAGGGGATGCTGACCACGCGGTGTGGTCGCCAGGAGTGATAGGTAGGGCAGAACTGGGGGGCTGGCTCGGAAACAGGTACTGGTGTAGGGTTGCTGGGGCCTAGATCTCGATGCTTCCCCCCCACCCCACCCCACCCCACCCCTGTGCTTTGAGTGCTCAGTCGTGGGCTTTGGGAAGGGAAGCTGGTGAGGTCGAGGGGTATGTGATTCTCGGCGAACCACCTCAGAGTTCATGGCTAGGCGTGCTGCGCAGAGGCGGGGCGGTTGGGGGGCGGGGCCTGGGTTGTACCCTGGCAGGATGGCTTCTTCTTGTCCTTGCTCCCTCGACTTCCTGGCTGTGCCCTTTCTGTGCCCTTTCCTCTGCTGTTCTGTCTGGGACCACTGGCTGTGGACCTAGCCTCTGAAACCCTGAGCCCTGAGCCAAAATAACCTCCTCCTTTGTTTTATTTATTTATTTATTTTTGGCAGAACCAAGGATTGAACTCAGGCCCTTGCGCTTGCCAGGGAAGCGCTTATTCCACTGAGCCATCTCCCCGGCCCCTTCCCTCCTTTAAATGATAGGTGCCAGGCATCTCTTCCCGTGAGGGAGAGTGGCTAAGATAGGGTTCTGACGGAGACCGCCACGAAGCAGCCACGAGCAGGGCTTGCATTAACCAGCTGGCTTCCGTGTTCGCCTGTGAGTCTGCCCAGGGCCTAGGCCTCCGGCTGGACAGCGTGAGCTGAAAGTTTCTGCTTTTTAAAAAGCCCAGTATTTCCATTTATGCCCACGTGCATTTTGCTCTACGCATTCAGCCATCAGTGGAACTTGGGTACTCTGACCTCTTTACCCTTGTGAAGAAACAATGCCGCTGTGAGCTTGATTTTGCAAATGTCTCTTGGAGATCCTGCCTCGTTCTCCTGGACACGTGCTCCGAGCAAGGACTGCTCAGTCACATCACCTTCTCTTCCATCCTATGCTCGTTTTTAAATTCAAGAATACAAATAAATGGAGGAAAAATGGAGCTTCCGTTTGTTTTCAACTTCACCGATTGACACTCACGCTTTTGTTGAATTCCTGTTAGTTTGTTTAATGAGACGTTGCGTCATTTCTAACGCTTTTTTGTACTATCTTGTATTCTTTAAAAAATAAAAATAAAAAAAAAGAAAGAAAAGAAACTTGCCTCAGGGCCAGGAGATGGCTCAGTAGGATAAGCGCTTCCCTGGCAAGTGCAAGGATCTGAGTTCAATCCCCGGTTCCACAAAAAAAAAAAAAAAAAAAAGAAGAAAGAAAGAAAGAAAAGAAAAAAAGAAACTTGCCTCTAATTCACTGGTGTGTTGTAACCTTTTCAGATTAACCGTATTCTAATGAGGAAGAATTTAAAATATCTTAGAACATGCATTCAAGCCTGCCTGCTCTGTGGCCAGGTGCTAGGTGGGCAGACACCTGCACAGGCATCCCAAGCCTCATCAGACACCTGTGCAGGCATCCCAGGCCTCATCAGACACCTGCGCAGGCATCCGAGGCCTCATCAGACACCTGTGCAGGCATCCCAGGCCTCATCAGACACCTGCGCAGGCATCCCAGGCCTCATCAGACACCTGCGCAGGCATCCCAGGCCTCATCAGACACCTGTGCAGGCATCCCAGGCCTCATCAGACACCTGAGCAGGCATCTGAGGCCCCGGCAGACGCGCTCTCAGCTCTCCTCAGCCCTCGCAGCTCACAAAAGTGGCCGGAGTGATGGGCCACCCTGGTTTTACACTTTCCAGCTTCTGCCGGCCTTCATTTCTCCCTTAGTGGCCGGTGCCCACTGGACCTTCAGAGGACGTGTTCTGCACTTTGCAGTCATGTGGGTGCCACCCGGGCTGTGGAGACCTCTAGTGTCTGCTCTGGTGACTCGGGGACCAGCGAGCTTCCTAGGACCCCGGGTCAGGCTTCCCAAGCAGTCATCCCAGAGCATTCATATATTGAAATATGTACTGTTTTATTATAACTTACTTTCCTTTTATTTCTTTTTTATATTACAGTTAGGATATTATATTGATTTTTTAAAAAAATGTGTGTGTAGGCAGGTTATATTATCCATTAATTTCATTTGAGGGTAGTAAAAGAAGGTACTAGAAAACATTTGTCGTAAAAAGGGGATTTGGACCTGGTAGTTTGGAGAACCCCAGGTATCATAAATAAATAATTATACCAACAACTGACTGTACTGGTGTCAACTTGAGAAGTTTAGAAGTGACTCAGCAGAGAACCAGGATTCTGGTTTGTAAATGTCCTCATCCTATGAAAAGGAAGACATGGGCGTTATGTGAGTTCTTCACCCCAGCCCAGGGTCGCTGGTTCATAATACAAGGGGGAGGCTGGCTAGAAGCCGCAGCTGCGGCCCCTCCCTCTGCGCTCCACTGCTTTCTGCCATGAACTGCTGCTCTCTGCCTTGGAGCCAGCCGAGTTTGGACTGAAGCCTCCACACACTGTAAGCTAAATAAACCTTTCCTTCCTTCATTTCCAGTGTTGGGTATTTTGTCCCAGCAATGAGTAAAAAGTAGCTGAGATGGTGGCCAGTGACTTCTGTGACATGCAGGAGGAGCACGTTGCCTCAGGAGCTTCCTGTCCTACCTGGGACTCGGGACACCTTCTGCCAGAGTGACTTCCAGAGGTGCCAGCCAGCAGCTCCGCCCCAGCCTAGCTCTGCTCCATGGGGAGGATGTGGCGTCGGCCTGTAGGGCCTCGTGGGTCTGGTGACAGCTGGGGTACAGGGCTCGATCGTGTGGTACAATGGGGTAGGCAGGAACAGGAAGCTGGCTCCCTGGTGCAGAGGAGACAACTGGCTCCCTTCGGGTCCACCTGGCAGGTGTGTGTTAAGCAGCCTCTGTGGCCATGCACTGTGGCACTGTCAGAGGTGCTGCAGGGACAGCAACAGGCCAGAGCCCAGACTGCCCAAAGTTCGGCTCTTTAGAGAGAGGACCAGTAAGTGTGGGGGACGTGAGTCGGAAGAAGGGTGGGGCTCGGGGGCGGTGGGTGAGCTCCTGCGGGTGCCCTGAAGGTGACCACATGTGACGGGAAAGCGAAGCAGTCTGGGCCCCACCAGGTAGCCGCGTCCTGGCTGCTTCCTGGCTTTGCCCGGCCCCCGGCCCTAAGGACCCACGCTGGCCTCAGCTCGCTGCCCCCGCCTGGGCCTCCTCCTGTTCAGCTCCTTCCTGTTGCCTATGCCCTGGAGTCTGCTCCAAACCTTTCAAGACCTTATTTTTGCAACCCAGTCCAGGCTCCCAGGGGTGGCACCCCATGCCACCCCATCCAGGCTGCTTCAGACCCGGCGGGTCCACCCCCCTCGTCTTCCACTCCAGAGGCCTTTCTTCTTCCAAGTGTCTCTGCGCGTCTGCTTGGCACTTTGTACTCAGATTCCTCCGCATTCTGCGTCACCAGGGGTCAGCACAGGGCACTGGCCAAGGAGCCCTGCAGGGCCAGGAGAGCAGGGTCCTGCGGAGGCCAGGCCAGCTGGCCGTGTGTCCCGACCTGCGAGCTCCTGCTGCACCCTCGCCACGGGATGATGGCACTTTCTGGGGTGAGACCCACGTTTGGGGTGGGGCAGCCTCGGCTCTCCAGCTCTTCCTCGCTCATGGGTAGTGAGGGTGCCTTTCTGAGATGGCTGAGGGCCCCGGGCACCTGGCACAGGGCAGGTGTCCTCTGCTGTCACAGGCGCAGGGCAGGGCACACAGTGGCTCTCAGCTACTCTCGCAGTCAGCCTGGCCCACACGGCAGGGCAGAGGCCGGGGCTGTGAGGGTGTTCTCGGCCCAGCTGGGTGGAGCACTGAGGGGAGCTTGCATGTGAGCTGAGACGTCGGTGGGGAGTTCACAAAGCGGGGCACACAGCTGTGCTGGGCTCCGAGACTGGAGGAGGAGGGCTCTCACCAGGAGCAGGGGAGGATGGGAGGCGACCGGAAGCGCTGAGTGCGGAGCACATACTGTCATGCTCTCCCCACGCCCTACAGCAGACGGGGTTGTAAAGCCGTCACCATCGTGGGTGGGCAGCGCAGGACGGAGCAAATGAACTAGGTGTCCACGGGTGCCCTCCCTGGCCCGGAGCCCAGGAGCCCTGCGAGGCCCGGAGCACCGCCCGGTGCGCGCTGTGAGCGGTGTGTGTGTGTCTGTCGAGGGTGGGGCTATTTCCTCTAAGCAGCATTTGATGAAGCCGGTCAGGCCCAGGCCTGCTGGTCGAGGATGTCGTTGGCGGAATAATGAGTCATTATTATTGAATGGGCCCATGTAATTAATCCAGGAAAATCATGTCCTGATGGACTGTGTCGCTGAGCGGACTGCGCAGTGAGAGCCGTGGGCCCCAGGGGAGCGCGGGCCTTGTTCAAGGCGTTTTTAAAATGCAGATTTTTTTCCTGCGCAGGTCTGGATTGCCCATTTTTCATCCGTCTGTCTGTGCGACTCTGCTGAGAACAATGTGCTTCATTTCAGTTCAGCCAAGAAATAGACATCGAAGGACGACAGGCAAGGAAGATGCCTGCAAGATGTGTAAGTGTATGTGGGTGTGAAAGTACGCTGAGTGAACATGTGGCGCGCGTGCGTGGGTGTGTGCGTGTGTGCACGCGCGTGTGTAAAGCCTACAGCACCTAGATCTGACTACCCGAAAGCCAACTGGATAAATGAGAACCACCAGACTTGCTCTCCGTGCGAGGCGCCTGCTGGGCTTTCTGTGAAAATGAAGGGCATGAACACAGCTTCCCAGGTAATCCAAGGCACGTGAACCCGCGGCGCGTGCACAGCACGTGTGTGCCCGTGTGTCCCTGTGGTAGACACACGGCCTGCGGCCAGACGAATCAGCCCCGCAGGGTTTCCCTTGTGAGTAACAGAACGGGGCCGCAGTGGGCACGCGGGCTGCGTCACCTGCAAACGGCGGAGCCAGGGGCCCAGGCAGCTTTGGTGGGACGTCGGGTCACTGGAGATATTCATCTTAAATTAACTGCAGTTGAAGAATGAACAGAGAACAGAGTGCTTGCCTGTCGGTTTTGTTCCTTAATTTCTGAGCCTATTTTGCAAAGGTCTAAAATTCATTGTAAGCTTTCCAAAAAAAGCAATAATTTGAGAAAGAGAAAAACCTTGTGATTATTACCTAACAGCTGAGAAGGAAGGAAAAGGCCACCTATAAGAGATTAAAAAGAAAGTGTGGACTCTTGCCGGTATGAGTATTTTGCAGAGTGGAAGAGAAAAAAATCTAGAGTGACTCACATTTCTTAGAAGCATAAAATTAACAATATCAACAGTAGGCTGCCCTGTCCTTACGGAAGTTTCAGCCAAAATGTGAAATGCTGGAGGAACTTTCCTTTCATGATCCAACTTCTTGAGTCAGAACCAGGGCTGTGGTGTTACTTTGTCATTTGAAATCTTCATATGCGCCTTCATAACGTCACATTCAAATCAAAGCAAGGCTTCCATGTTTCATGGGCATTTTCCACATGGGTTGAAACCTCTTAAAATAATTCACATGAAATGAAATGACAGTGAGACGGTGTTGTTCTGACTGATTTTAAGAAAAAGTCCTCATTATTTCCTGTGAAGTGAAAACCCCTCTGTGAGGAATAAAATTTCAACTGTTCATCATAATATATCCCATCCATGCAAGCTTTCAGAATTAGCATAAGAATTTGTGGAATTTATGGTCCATCATACTTGTTGGAATGTGACATTATTCACAGGCTGTGTCACCCACAGACATCTGTGGTTTGTCCCAGAGTTCTGGTGTGGAAAAGTAGACTCGAGAAGCAGTTTTGGGGTCTCCAGACTTCTGTACTGTACTTTCACAGGCCGGATGAAAGGGTCTGTGAAAATGCCCACCGCCTCCGAGTGCAGCGAGCACAGAGGCCTGAGGCAGCTCTGCTGTCCTCAGGATGTGGCCCAGGGCTCAAGGAGACAGAACTGGAGAGCAAATAGGGTGTCGGCGTTGGTCAGGACAGGTGCAGCCCCTGGCTGGGGAAGGGGGTCGTGTGGCGGCTTAGACTTCCTTGCCTAGGCATTTCTCATTCTTACCCACCCGCGCACAAAGCTCTACCTCTTGTAAGTGGTGCCCTGTGCTGCTCTGCCCTAAGAGTCTCAGGAACATGTTAGCCACAATTTCATGCAAAAATGCCTCCTGCCTGGCAGGTAGGTCCTGCTCAGGCCTGCAGTTGTGTGCCAGTGTTTCCCTCAAGAGCTAACCAACAGCAATGTCACAGGCACGGGCTTCCGGAGCTAAGTCCTGAGTTTTCCCTCCGAGTAGAGAACTGGCTTCTGCTGGGGTTCCTCCCTGTCCTGTTCTCTGAAGTGTTCATAAAAAAAGAGAAAAAAACCCGTGTTAGTCCACAGCAAAAAGTTACTAGGAAGGGAATTTCCTGTGTGTGGATCCCAGGGATCACCTGAGCAGGGCTGGGATGTACGGAAGGACAGTGCAGGACCTCCCAGCCAGGAAGATTAGTGTCTCCTCTTGGTCATCAGGGGCCTGTGGCAGGGGTAGAGCAGTGGCTGAGGCTTCCCAGGAAGGGGCCTGCAAAAGGAGGGTGGCCAGGCTAGGATGGAGGCCAGGCTCCCTCGCTGTGGCGGAGAGTGTGTGCAGTCAGGACCTCAGTCCTCCCCGCAGCAGTGACAGCAGTGTTGCCACCTGCCCTGGCTCATGAGCTGCTGGTACCCCGGGCTCTGAGGTTTGCTCTCATTTTCTGAGCGTTAGGCCCTCCCTTAAGGGACAGCTTGGGTGAGGATGCCAGCAGGGATGCTCCTAGCCCCAGGTCACCCCCTTGGTGTGGAGGCCAGAGGACGGTCTCCAGGGCAGGCTGTGGACCCTGCAGGCTCTCTGTCTCTGTCTTGGGCCAAGTTCTCCACAACAACACTGAATTCGCTGTCTCACTCTCACCCTTCAAGGCGTTTACACACCAGTGGCTTTGTTGTTCCTGCAGCCCTGGGAGGTATTCATGTACTTTCATGCCATCTAGGGTTCTCTGAAGAAGCAGGGTTAGGTAAGAACTTTAGAGGTGAGCTCAGTATGTTTTCAGCACCTCCACTGTGTCCTGAGACGCAGGCTCTGCTGGGTATAATCTCATCACCTTCTTCTCTCCTGGGTCATTACTGTAGTTTGAAGTTTTCTTCCCATCTATAAGAAAACATAAGAAGTATGCTTTATGGTCTTGTTTTATAATATTTTACAGATACATGAAATATTTGAAAGATATATACATTTTAAGGCTTTTAAGTTTCTTCTAAAACTTCTTTTATCATTTAATATTTATTCTAAAATAAAGATTTGCAGTGTGTTTTACCTCGTTGGACCAACCATGGGAGGTCGGTCACACTTCTGATCCCCAAGCTGCCCACGTATAGGGGTGACGCAGAGGTGGAAGCGGAGTGCCCAGAGCCTGTGGACTCGGGAATTCTAGTAGGAAGGACGTTTGTGCGCAGAGCTCCCTTTTCCTTGACTTGGGGACACTAATGAAGAGTTTACTATGTCATGCCGCAAAAAAATTCAAGTAATGTCCCAGAGCCACTGATGGCAGCATTTTAAGACCAATGTTTTGGAGTTTGAAGAAACTGGGTATTTTAATGTTGGTATGCAAAGACTTTTGACATCTAAATACATTTGTCCAGGGGCTGGGGAGATGGCTCAGTGGAATAAGTGCTTCTCTGGCAAGCACAAGGAACTGAGTTCAATCCCTGGTTCTGCAAAAAAAAAAAAAAACATTTGTCCCAATTTTTCAAGTGAAGTGTCTCATACTACATTGTGTCGCAGTCCCGGCTGGAATGGTGCTTCTCGCGGCTGAGGTCTGATCAACTGGCGATGTGGCTGTCTGCCCTGCAGAGGGCAGCTACCGTTGTCCCCTGAGCTGGCAATGACCACCATCAGTGGTGATCCCAGCTTGGCAAAAGGCACAAGGTGCCGAGATACTCAGATGTGCTGACACGCTCTGTGGAAGCTGAGAGTTTATTTCAGAGCAGCCTGGCAACTCATGTACTAAGGGTGGGGCAAGGCAGTTGTGGGTGTCACGGGCACCAAGAGAGCCGAGCGACAAGAGGTCTTGGCCGCATGGGAGGCCCACGTGCGGCTGCAATCTGATAGCCAGGTTTGCCTAACATACCCTTGCCTAAACTGTCAAGATTAATATTTGCAGGAAGCGATAGCTCCGAGCACCTAACTTCTTCATGTTTGGCAGCACCCAGTTGGTAGTACATAGGAAGCTCCTCTGGCACCTTCCCAAGTGATATCCCGGCCTCACGGCCCAGACTGCAGGTCCTCGAGGGAGAAGCGTCGGGCTGCCTTTTCTTTCCCTTTAGTTTTGGGAGGTTACCAGAAATTGAACTCAGGACCTTGTGCTTGCCAGGCAGGTGCTCGTACTGCTGAGCTATGCCCCTGTCCACTTCTTTTTCCTTTTTCCTAGGATGTCATTGTCACTTGAAAGAATGACTCAGCGAACAGTGGGTATTCTGTCTTTGGTGTCTGACAGATGTTTTCTCCAAAATGATCCAAGTTCTTGTCATATCAAGGAACAGTTTCCAAAAGCTGTCCTTCCTTTGACTTTCTGCATTGTGTTGTGTTGTTGCAATAGAACTTGTTTTAAGCACTGTTCCGCTGACAGAAAACACATGATTTTGAGACCAGTCATTTAGGGTTTTAAGGAAAAGGAACTGAGTTCTTTAAATGTAAATGTGAACACGAGCATGTTTATTGTCAATGAGATGAAATTCAAAGTGTTCAAGCAAATATCTGAATTTAGGAAGGTTAGTATCTACCACAGTAAACCTAAGAGCTTCTCAATATTTAGAAATTTTCTTATAGGGCCGGTGGTGACGTTAAGGAAAGTGATTTATTTTCAATCTAGCTTATTGAGATGTACTTTATGTAAGGTAAAACTGATCCTTTTATGTACATAGTTCAGTACATTTGGCCAATATATAGTCGTACATATAACCATATGTACTGTAATAGATAGTAATGCATGATCATATAATCAGATACATGATGCATATCTATATATTTATAAATGTCTGTATCTTCTCATCCTCACAAATAGGATATAGGATATTTCCATCAACCCCAAAATCTCCAGGGGTGTCTTTATAGTCAAGATCTTCTCCTGCTTCTAAATCCTGGCAGCAAAAAAAAAAAAAAGAAAGAAAATGGGGCTGGCGAGATGGCTCAGTGGTCTAAAGCACCTACTTGGAACAAGCTTGACAAAGCA
>NDGM011155170.1:0-14027 GCA_002564305.1 Octomys mimax | reverse complement strand
TCCTTCATTTTGAGTGTCGGGTATTTGTCCCAGCAATGAGAGAAGAGTAACTAAGACACTAATGTACTTTAGGGCGTTCTGAGATAGTCTTTTAGGAAATGAGACAGAGCTAGTAAGGAAGGGAAGGACTAAGGGACCAAAATAACACTGACCTGCTCCTCTCTCTCCCTGAGAAGATTCTGCAGCAGCTCGATCTCTGCTTCTGCCCGGGTCAGGTCTCTGGCTGCTTGCGCTGCATTTCTGCTGAACCTCTCTGCTTCCAGGAACTCCTATGGGACAGTATGAAAAGGGCACCTTTCAACCCCATCACCAATTGTCATCTCTATCCCTCCTTCCTCTCAGATTGTCACCTCTGCTTTTGTCACATGGTATGCCTGACTGTCTTATTCATGTGGTACAAAACCCTATTTTCTCTTACATCATTCCCATTGTGCAACAGCCTGCCCCACTCTCAGAGGTCTGAGGGGGCAGGGTACTACATCAGGAGGAGCGGGCCAACCATTTTTTTCTGTTACACAGTCTTCCATGACTGGTATCTCTTTGGGCTCTCATGATGAGACATTTTTCTCCTATAATCTACTGTGTTTTTTGTTTATTCTGAAAGAAGATCTGGCTGTGTAGTTCAGGCTGGCCTTGAATTTACTAGGTAGGCCAGGCTGGCCTACATTTTTGTGGTGATTCTCCTGCCTCAGCATTCCAGGTTCTGGGATCATAGGTGTGTGCCACCACACCTGGCTCAGCCTACTATCTTAATTTCATTAGTATCTGGAGCCTGTAAAGCACCATAACAAGCATTACCCTGGCCAGGAACTGTAACAGTCCTACGAGATAACATCTTTTTACTCAACTACAAAAGATGAAAAATTTTAAGATTTAGAGGAATTATATACACATCTTTAAAACCTCTGTCTGGGTACCTAGTGCCAGAAGTCTCCCTTTGAAGGTAGGGATGGTATGTTTCATTTGATGGTTCCTTTCATGATTCAATAGGGCACAGAACCCACAACAGCACAAAACTCTTGGGGGCTGTGATGGAGAAAAAAACCCCATAATCTTCAAATCTTAAGATAAACGGACAATTTTATGGTGATTTACAAACTAACCAAAGCCTGTAACAAGAGATCCATAATACATGTTGCTATGGTTTGTGACAACAACAGCTTTGGTGGAAACTTCTGCTCCTGTGGACTAACCTCTGCTCTCTCCTGGTTAATTTTCATAACAGTTCCGTGAAGGGACTTGAGCTGGTCTTTGGCGATGGTGAGCTCAGTGGCAGCCAGTTTATCAGAGGCAGCCACAGCTTTTTTCAGATTCTTTAATTCTTTATCCAAACTAAGAAACTGCTCCTGAGATCTGGCATCTTCATGTTTCTTCTAAAGTAAAAGACATATCACTTAAGTAGATGTATCATTTGGGGGCGATGAAGACGTAAGATCCAAAAGACCAGAGACTTTGTTCACTGCTGCATATCCCATGTCTAAAACAATACCTGATGTATAGTGGGTGCTCCATAAATAGCCACTGAACAAATAATCTCAAAACGGAGGTAAACTTTCTAAAGAATCAGTTTTCTTAGTTAGGAACTGCAGTGACATTCATGCATTCATTCATCATTCACCAGAGAAATATTTGACACCTATAATTACTGAATCCAGGCCCTGGGCATATGGTGGTGAAAAAAGAACTTAAGCGTTTTTTAGTGTAATAAGTACTTCCCTCGCAAGTGCAACGGCCTGAGTTCAATCCCCAGTTCCCCCCAATTAAAAAAAAAAAAAGGAACATAGTGAAAAAAAGAATAGACTGAGACAGAGGCATTGGATGCAGGGTCTCAAAGGTTCAAGGATCTTGGTCTTTAAAAACAGCAGAAGCCATGAGGTGAGGAGGAACTAACTACAGGCAATTCACCATTTAGAAGGAAAGAAGTCATGAATGGAATTGGAAAACCTGTCAGGTAGCCATAGCAGTTGTCTAGAAAAGACAAAATGGCTAGGCAAGGACAGTGGCATTACAGGGAAAAAAGATGTATTCCAGATTATTTTGGAGGTGGACTAACACTTGGGAACTGATGGTTTTTGGTGAAGTGTGAAGCAAATCACTCACTGAGGTTGGGAGAAGGTACGTGCTAAGTATGTGGCGTGGGAAGGCGTGGGCACATAGGACAGCAAGTTTACCCAAGAAAGGACAATACTGCCTATGTGGGGCTGGTGACCTTGAGATTATACTGATTATACTATGCTGGATGGGTGATTTTTTTTTTTTTTTTCCCTCCAGGAATACCTAGTATGGGTACAGTGCCAAAGAAAGCAGGTAACTTCAGTTTTGTCTCCTGTAAGACAGGAGAAAAGGGAAAGGGATTTGAAAATATTTGCAAAAATGGGCTTAGTGGTGGATTTGGAGCTTCAACTGGACAAAGAGGGAAATGCAGACAAAAAGGACTTAAAGGACAAAAAAGGTGGGGCTGATGAACTGGAATCTCAACAAGGTCGAATAACTGTTTGTGCAGAGGTGCCAGCAACATAGAAGGTTGCAATCACAGTGAGACTCTTTGGTCTCTGATTTTCAGAAGTGCTAAGTATAATGTTTGAATTTAACAAGGCCCAGGATGTGACAATGAGAACAGATGACTGAGGGTGAATAGTGAAAGGCCATCAGCGAAGCCAGAGTATTAGAAAGGAAGACTGGAGGTAATAAAGGTAATTTCCTGTGGATGTGTTCATCAAGGCAGAGGGTTTTTAAGGAGTAAACATACCATCATCATTTGTTAAGTATCACTTAATTGAATCTAACATTAATTGTTACATTCCCATTTTTTGTTTCCATCGATCAGGACAATCTGGGTTCAGATCTTAGACAGAATGACAGGCATCCAGGTTTCTCTGAAGTCAGTTTAGTTCAGCCCAGCAATGCAGCCAGAGGTGAATGTGGATCACACTCCTCTCAGCAGACTGGCTCACCAGGCCAGGACCTGGGCAGCTGCTACTTATGTGTCTCACTTTCCTAGTTTTCCCACCTTTTCCTCTAAGTCTTGGAGCTGGGCTAGAATTCTGTCCTTCTCCTCATCAGCTTCCTGAAGTTGGAGATCTGTCAGGCCTTGGATTTCTTCCATACTTTTTAGATTTTCTTGCAGATAGTGAATTTCATTCTCCAACTGCCGGATTCTTGCATCATGTTGCCTCTTATCAAAATTAATCTGTAAGAAAATCAAGTTTCAAGGGTGATGTTTTTTAAAGCAAAATAAAATTTGTGATGCAATTATCTTTCACTTTACTATAAGACCGTAACAAAATTTTGTAACTAATGAGTTGCTGGGATAGCTTTATCTTAAATGCTCTCTAGGATTCATTTGAACATTTGCCTAATTATATCCCCAAATTGCCACCATATACATAGATTCTCATGCCATACTATGCACTAGAAATGTATTTATCCACTTTTTATAAAACAGTTCTTACTTGCTTCTAAAACAAAGAAAATACAGTATCACAAATAAGCCTGATTTTTACACCAGTAATCATATTCAGAGGTGGATTGTAGTCATGCTCAGCTAGCCTTGTTATGAGTGAAAACAACAACAGTTACACAGAATTCGCACGAGAAAGGAAGCATTGTCATTTGCTGAAAACAAAGGCTACTCTCAGCTGTTTCTGGCCTATTTTTCTTACTCTTGCTTCAAGGGCTCTTTCGTAGGCCTGCCTGAACTCTTCTTGTCCATTTGCCAGTTTCTCTTGCTGCAGAGCCATTTCTTCCTGGAGTTTTCTCTCTCTAACTTGTGCTTCCTCTTTTTCCCACTGGAACTGTGCAAGGATTTCGCTGAATTGTTTCTGCAAACTGGAAAGACTTTTTCCTAAGACATCTGAAGGGCTATGAATTCTGGAAGGCAAAACATACCATATAAATGTGACATTTTACTTTTGATGCTGGATACAAACATGCTTCTAACAGTGCAAGACTAAAAGACAAAAATTAAAAAACACAAAAAACTATGTAAAGGAAGTAGTGTAAATTATCTGCAACTTACAGAGTACCTCTTATACCCAAATTTTATTTTACTTTATCAAGTGACTCCTTCTACTCTAAAAACACAGGCTCATGTCAGACAAAGAATGTTCGAATGTTTCAAATAATTCTGTTTTACATTGATATTTGTTCAGTTTAAAATGCTTAATATAGCTTGACTATATATAATGAATTCATAGATAAGGCTTCTTTGTTTGAAACAAGGTCTCACTATGTACATAGTATATGCTGGCCTTGAACTCATGTCAATGGCCTGCCTCAGTTTCTCAAGTACTGGGATTACAGGAGTATGTCATCAAACATGGCTGTAAGACTCTTAGATACCTTTCTGTTTTTAATTAAACATTATTAAAAATATGAAAGACCTAAAATGTAAAAAAAATTCAGTGACAATTAGAATTATATGGGCTTGTATTTCTCCATCTTGGAAGCATACTAAGGACAACCCTGCAAAAGAAATCAGCAGAACTCAGGAATACAAGTTCGCTGAACCTCACACTTGTGAGGTCTCGATTTTGTCTTACTTCATTTCCCCAGCTCCTATTCGCAGTTTTCTCCTTAGCTCATCTACACGAGCTGCGACTTCTTCTGGATGAATCAAGCCATCGACCACATGATTAAGGTGATTCTGAAAATCTTTCAATTGTTGTTTTAACAAGTTATTGTCATCCTATGGAGGGGGGGTAAGATGAGTATTTGTTATATGCCAGTATATTTTTCACTACTAATTAATAAGCATATCTAGACCACAGAACTAAATTCAGACAGTGCCTCTTTCAAATAAAAAGAAATCACTGAAATATTCTTAAATTATAAAGCAGAACAGTCCTAACCTACTGACTGTATTCTCCCAACTACCTGTAAAACTTGCATGATTAATCTACTTCAAACTCAATCTATCACTGTGAACTAAAAAGAAGAATCAAGAATTGCAGTAACGTCTCTAAGTGCCCGTGCCATCCGGGATCTTTCCACCTGTACACTACTGCCCAATGTCCAGCACAGCCTGGCCTATGCTACAGACGCCCTCTACTTGTAACAATTCAGTGTTAAGAAAGAAACTATGTGAAGTTTGATTTTTTTCCCCAGGGCTACTGACAATCTGTTAATGATGGTCTTTTGTGATTCTGGGAGGCAGCAAGAAACCACAGCTCTCAGTCTGCTGAGCTCTCAAGAGGGCAAATAATTCATTCTCTACAATATATTCCACTGCGAGCATTTTTCAGATTTTGTTTCATATTTTTTCAACTCATCATGTTTCCAATAAGTCACATGACATATTTAACACCTCATTATAAAATAGGCTTTGTTTTAAGATGTTTTGTACAATAGGCTAATGAGGTATTCTGAAAATGTTTCAAGACAGGCTATGCTATGATCAGAAGACAGGCTCTCTCTTCATAATGTGAACCAAGATTCAGTATAGCACATGTAAATATTGAGCCTAAAGAAACAGCTCAGGACTAGGTTAAGGCTGGCCACAGACAATGAGCAGTTAGGAAAGGAGAACTGAGCCACACAGACCCCAAAAGACTGACAGAGTGACTGTGGTTCTAAAGCTGCCTCTTTCTTGAGCTATTATGAGGAGGTTTTGGTTCACTGTAACAAAATGATTTCTGCAAAACAGAAATATAGACCTGCTAATAACCTGTGCTCTATACGAAGAGATATTAGGCCAAATAATGAAAGGACCAAATTCTAACTACAGTATCACCACAGGATGATGACGGGCCAGCCTTCTGGAAAGCTGACTTAAGTTTCTACCTTGGAGAAAAAAAGCCCCTAAAGAATCTACATCACTCTTTTCTGTAGATGGGCCCTGAAGTATTTAACGGTTAGGTAAACAGGCATGAAATTTTCTTTAAAAAATTTCAGCCGAAAAGGTGAACTAAATGAAACAGTGAATATTGACAATATTCTCTATGATTTTGTAATTATTTGAAAATTTATACAGTAAAAATAAAAATAATCCAATGAAGACCCAATATGTGTACACACACACACACATACACCCCCACACACGTACCCTTCTTGTAAAACAATAAAAAATAGGTACATCTTTACCTCTGCTTCAAAAGTTGAAATGATAGTAATAAAATTACATTCTAGGTTGTTAGGTTTCCTTCAGCTTTGAAGAAAAGTATTTGAGGTGTTGGAAGAACAAAAAATTGAGGAGAGTTCATTCTTATTTATCACAGATCTCCCTGCCTGGTGTTTTGGAAGCTGTTCCCTAAACCACACAACTCTACCCTTTTATTTCTGGTGATAACAGCTGCCACCTCAACCTGCCAAGCAGGCCCTGATCTCAGATTTGAGCATCTCAGTTATTGGTTCAGGTACTTGTTTGTTCAGACATCTGTCATCTCTGAGAAAGTTTAATTGTCTGGAAAATCCTATCCACCTGTTTCTCCTGCAGTTTGCAGGGCAGAGTATTGTAAGCTATAAAAACATTCTGCAATACATTCTCCATAAATATAATATGACTACATTGAATGGTACCTTTCCTAAGAAGACTGTGGAAACTGTTTACAATTAAGAAGTCTTATTGTATGTAACCCACTCTAGTTAAATTCAGAGATAATTTCAAAGGTATTTTAGTGGAAGAGGGATACATGTACACTGGCTCAGTGTAGTGACAAATCTGCTTCTACAAGAGATGCATGGTATGGCTTTCTTCCATGATTTACACAGTATACTGTTTGTTAAGGACACTGCCCTAACCTGTGTGCACCATTATAACGACACAAAAACACATGAATTTTAATAATCTTAAGACCATGGTTGATAAAAGGAGAGAGGCTACAGGGCGGCCCCACCCAGAATTCTAATAATTCTATTTGCTTATTATGTTAGGACAGGCTGCTAAATATCTGGGGAAAGATATCCTCTTTTGTGCCCTATATATGAATATATTCCAAATTCCAAAGCAATAAATCTCTACCTGTAGCTGTTTAAGTTTTGTGCGGAGTTCACTGTTCTCCTGTTCCTTTTCTTCTGAGCACTGGGCTTTTCCAAGGGCATTCTTGAGGGACTGCCTTTCTTTCTCAAGTTCTGCTTGAAGTGCTGATTGTTCTAACTGTTGTTACGGTATGAACGAGTGAAATGAAAGTATTAAATGACAATTAATGAGGCCAAAAGGCATAAATAACTTTACACATACACACAAGCCTTGGCTGATACAGTTTTATAATAATCAGTTTCATGTTAAACTCTGAAAACCAAAAAGCCAAGATAATATTTCTTCATGTTCCTTAACTACTTCAGGAACGGTAAGAATAAGAAGCAAATTAGGCATATTTGTTCAGCCCAAAGGCATATTGTTCTTTGTACTTACACTGTTCCTTTTTTCTGTTTCCTTATACATATTTACAAAATGTAAAAGCCTGGCCTTTTTACCTATTAATTTATGATTATTTATCATTAATAAATTAATAGGTAAGCAGCCCAGAAATTTCCAGGTTGGCCTCAACACTCACTCTTAAAAGCAGACTGTAGGCTTCAAATACTTTTATCAAAATCACTTAGTGTGTTTGTTAAAAATGCAGGCTCCAGACACCATCTCAGACTTGAGGGGTTACAGTCTCTAAAGTGGAGCTCAAGAATCTCTATTAGTCAAGTTTCACATGTGATTTCATATAACTAAAGGGTACCAAACAGAGATCTGTAGATAGGCAGATGAGAGGGACAAGAGCTTTTATGTTCCATACGCTGGTATGTGCTTTGAAGATTTAATCCTGGCTGTCCTGGTGCTCGGGGACAGGAAATTATCTTCTAATAATAAATTAATAGGTTAAAAAGGCCACGCTCTTACATTTTTTAAAGATGTGTAAGGAAACAGAAAAAAGGGGCCAGGGAGATGGCTCAGTAGAATAAGTGTTTGCTTGGCAAGCGCAAGGGCCTGAGTTCAATCCCCTGTTCCTCAAAAAACAAACAAAAAAACAAAATAATGTAAGTACAAAGAACAATATATCTTTCAAACTAGTAAATTGTTTGCTTGAAAATAAAAATATTTATAAGGAGACATTTAGTGATTTTATTTACTGTTATTTTAAAAAATGTATTCACTGTTACTTTGCTTTGTAAAGATTTGTTTATTTGGTACAGGGAATTCCAAGGCAGCTCAGACTCGTAGTGATCCTTCTGTCTTAACCTCCCCAGTGTTGGGATTATAGGTGTGTGTCACCATGCCCGGTCTTGGTGGCTGGCTCTGTGCATCTGGGGTGGACAGGCATGGCATGTGGTACTGGGGACTGAACCTGGGTCCTTGCACTTGCCAGGAAGGTGCGTAAGCCACTGAGCTATCCTTCTGGCCCTCACATGCATTTTTTTGCGGAACCGGGGATTGAACTCAGGCCCTTGCGCTTGCCAGGGAAGCACTTATTCCACTGAGCCATCTCCCTGGCCCCTTCTCACATGCATTTTTGAACTTCAAACTATAATTCCTTTTCGTCTAAAGAGCACATATTATCCTCTCACGAGCATGGAGAAAACAGAAAAGCATATATATCTGAGGTATTCACTGAACTTTCAGTCTAACTTAGGAAAGACACATGATCATCATACACAGGAATAAACGAGCACAGGTTATACAAAACCCAAAGAGTTTTGAACCTAAACTTTCAGCAGGTAGAAAGGAAGTTTAAAGGGGGCTTCCTGGAGGAAGACACAGTCCGTTTGACTTAGCAACATAAGCAAAACTGTCTTTTCAATCTAACAAAAAACACACGACTGCTGGCTTCTGTCCATCCTCCTGCCTTTATCACTAATGCCCTCTTTCTCACCCTCACCAGGCCTCCAAGAGGCACACTTCCAGCCTTTGCAACTCTGCTCTCTCTCCAGGATACACTAACTCTACATTCATATGCAGCCCTTCCAAACCTCACCCCTTCCACCCTTTTCCCTCTGCATGAAGTACTCTGCCCAAGTGCACACAGGGCTAATATCTGAACTCAGAATGTCTTCAAAAATGTGCCCTTCCTATCATTCCATATGTATTATATTTAAAGACATTTAATCTTCATATACACAGAAAGGAAAGATGATACCTTAAGGCACAGGCTACTTAGTTTCTAGTTGGGATAGCCTCCTACTTACCTGTGTAACCCTTGTAAGTTTGTCCAGTTCTTCCTTGAGCTGGTTGGCTTCATCATCCCTTAGTCTTAGCTGTGTCTCTAGTTCAGCTTCATAGGCACTGAGATCTCCTTGAGTCTGCTGCAAGGATGCATTTACTTCATGCTGTTCCTGGAGGGCACTTTCTAGCTCTGCAAGCTCCTGGTTTTAAAAATTCAGTGTTTAACTTTGCAACCAGTGTGCTGCTTATGCACCTGCAAGTCATTATAAGTAACCTGAGCACTGTGAACCAAATGCTAGCCAGCCACTGCTGCCTGGCACAGAAAGTTTTCCTCAGCAACATGATGAAGTCTCCAGCTGTGCATATCCTAGTTGGAGAAAAGATTCCTGGCTAAATGCAATGAGGAAAAGCAGGGAGCTATCAATATGTTGCTTTCCAATGTAACCAGTTGTGTCATACTTTAAGTGAGTCTGAAAATACAGAAGGAAAACAGGACTGGGACAGAGGGAGAAGGTGAGATTTAAAGCTTATTTTCCATCAGATATTGGATTAAATGTTTTCACATTCATTATTTCATTGTATTTTCACAGTTACAGTGGAAAGAAATTGTATAGTTCTACAATGAGAAACTGGAGAATGGTCACCTTGGTAAATTGAATTGCATAGTGCTATGTACCTAAAAAAGGGACAAAGTCAGGATAAGAACCCTAATCCCTGGCTCCAACCCTTTTCCTCTTCCTTTATCAAGTTTAAGATAGGAGACTAGCACTCTCTAATAGTAAAGATAATAGAGTTACTTTTTAAATGAGTGCTAACAAGACTGTAAATATGTAATGAATAGGATACCACAAGTCTGATTCATTGTAGTCCATCTCATTAAATGTTACAGTTTTCACCTATTTATTTGAGATCTTGAAGACTTAGATCAAACTATTCTGGATTAAAATAGAGAATCTAGTAATGAGAACTTGTACAGCAAAATTTGTCAATGGGCATTCCAAAAACTATCTGGTATCTGAGCGACTGCAAGTGGATATTGGAAATGCAGACACCACATATAACCAACAAAAGATTAACGTCCAAAATGTAAAGAATTCTGACAAATCATTAAGAAAAGACAATTCAACAACAACAAAAAAAATGGGCAAAGAACATGAATACAAATGAAAGGTGTTCTACCGTCTAGTATTCAAGAGGAAATGCAATTAAAATAAGATACTACTTTACAAGAAGAATAAACAAATCACAAGGAAACAATCAGGACAATCCATAATATGAGATAACCTACAGTACTGCCTTCCTGGATTACTCTCTCTCTCTCTTTCTCTCTCTCTCTCTCATACACACACACACACACACACACACACACACACACTTTAAGATAGTCCTGGAATAACAGAAAATCTGAATTAATGTTCAGATCTTAGATGAATTATTGCTAATGAATTACTGTTAATCTTCCTAGGTATAATAACGGTTTTGTAGTGATGTACAAAACTCATTTTAAAAGATGTGTGAGAAAAGAAAGAGTTGATGTCTGCAACTTTCTAATAAACTAGGGGAAATTATATATCTATAAAAGAAATATACTGAAGCATTTGTTTATTAAATCTAAGAGGGCTCACTGATATTCACTGAACTAGTATTTCAAGTTTTCAGTAAGTGTAAAAATTTCTGTAATACAGGAGGAAAAAAACATCATTTAAAACTCGGCAGATGGGCAAACATGAAGTTTGGCAAACATTTCTTGCATCTGATAATTCTGTGTTTACACTGGAGAAATGCCCTTGTCCTTAGGAAATGTGCTGAAATATTCAGGAGCAAAGGCACATGATATCTGTAACCAATTCTTAAATGACTCAAAAAACAAAACAAAACAAAAACAAAACAAAACCCTATAAATTTCTGACACACAGTTCCACTTCTGAGCATAGGCCCTATGTGAGTCAATTTTCTATTGCTATGACAAAAAAAAAATCTGAGGCAATCAACTTGTAAAAAGAAAAGGTTTATTTTGGCTCATAGTTTCAAAGGTTTAGTCCATGGTCACCTGGCCCTATTACCTTGGGCCCCTGAGAACACAGGAAATCATACTGAGAACTGACAGCAGAGGAAGCCAAAGACATTGCAAGGCAGTCAGGAAGCAAACAGAAAGAACCTGGGATTCCAGTATCTCCAAGGGCATGCCCTCATTGTCTAACTTCCTTCTATGAGATCCCACCTCATAAAGGGTTCCACTGTCTTCCAGTAATGCCACACCCTGATGATCAAACCTTTAAAATGTGGGCTTCTGATGACACTTATCCAACCTGTGCTGTGCCCAGGCTAAAGACAATGTACATGAACACCTAGCATTGCTCATAATAGTAAAAGAATGAAAATAACCCAACTGACCCTTAAAAGGAGAGTGAATAACTTCATGGGATATATATTTGTTGAATACCACATACATCAATAAAAATAGAGTTGCACATATTAATATGCATAATTCTCAAAAATATAATTATGAAGGAAGAAAATGTGAAAGAGTATGTACACTATTTGCCTTTTCTAAGTCTTAAAATCATAAAATTACAACAGACTGCTTATGGATGTTTACATATATAATGAAAGAATACAGATGCAGGAAAATACTAATCAAATTAAGGATTTTGTGGTTTCAGGGAGTACAGAGAAAGTTTCAAATGTATCTGTAATGTTTTATTTCTTCAACTGATTGTGAATACCTGGTGTGAAGTATTTCTGATATTTTTATATTCCTGAAGTTCATATATTAAAAAAGTATTAATTCAGATTTCTGAGCATGAGATTTGGGAGTCTGTAATTCTCATGCATTGGTAAAGTCTGTCAAACATCTAAAATAGCGTTAGTGAAATCTCCAAAGTAATAGGTAACAAATCAGGTATGGAAAAGTATAAAAATACAACATTATATCTATCTTATTAGGGGTAAAATAATTTCAAAATTATCAAGTAATAGCAAGATAACTCATTTTGTACTTACATTTGCTCTACAAATAATAAAATATATATCTATAAAAGAAATATACTGAAGCATTTGTATAGCTTCAATTTGTATAGTTTTCAATACACTTGCAACAGACATAATTTCATATTCTCTAGAGTTATTTGACACAATACTTTTCAAGGATAGAAATACAGCTAAAACCATTTTGTCTTTTCTTAGCAAAGGAAAAATAATTATTACAAACATGCCACAGCTAAAGAGAGAAAAAAACATTTTTAATGAAAAAACTAACTAAATGGACACTAATATTTTTTCCACTTATAATTGTACTTTTTCTAACTTTTCAACTTACTTTGGAGATTATCTACTTCTGAAGTTAAGGAAAATGGGAAGAAACAAATCATACCTTCCTCATATTTTCTGCATCCATGGCAACGATTTCCAATTCGTTCCTCTCTTGTT
The DNA here is from genome assembly GCA_002564305.1 of Octomys mimax. Classification (NCBI taxonomy): domain Eukaryota; kingdom Metazoa; phylum Chordata; class Mammalia; order Rodentia; family Octodontidae; genus Octomys; species Octomys mimax. Next base: position 1,510 of record NDGM011155170.1, on the reverse strand, counting down.
CAACTTCAGTCAACCTTTGGAGCAAAGTCTCATTCTCCTCCTGCAGCTTCCTGCACTCATTCTGGGCCTGAGTTGCTTGGCCTTTGATGGTCCCCAGGTATTCTTGCAATCCACTAATGACACCTTCTAAATCTTTCTTGAGAGCTTCATTTGTTGCTATCTGGCCTAAGTAAGACAGAAAAGGGATAATGTATATTTTTAAAGTTCTTCTTGATTTACTTATTTGATATAACTAAAGAGTAAAGTTCTAAGACTCTAACTACATCTTAGTTTTCTTTTTTAAGATATGATAGGGGCTGGCAAGATAGCTCAGTGGACTAAAGCACCTACTTAGGCAAGTTTAGGCAAGCTTAGACAACACAGGGCCCGAGGTTTGATCCCAGGCAGCACATGCCACGCCAGCCCTGCCCCCAGGGTGGACTGAGCTGGCCACAGAGTCCAGGCATAGTGGTGCACACATGAAATTCCAGTGCTGGGGAGGCTGAAAACTGGAAGATCACTATGAGTCTGAGCTGCACAGTGAGATGCTGTAACAACTAAATACATTTTTAAAAAAAAGTATAGTGATAATTTTCTCCCTATTACCTGTAGTCTGGGAATATTAAGCAGATACAATTAAAATACTATATTTAGTTGCAAATGTCTATAAAACACCTTATACTGTAAAGGCTTAAATAATTTCCAAATAAAATACTTTCTTTCTTTATTTTATTTATTATTTTTGGTACCAGGAATGGAACTCAGGATCTTGCACTTGCCAGGCAGGCACTGTGCCACTGAGCTATATATCCCCAGTCTCCCAAACAAAATAATTTAAAATGTGTTGCAAAACTGTGACTGCTTGTTGCTGAAGGTATTGTCTTCCCTGCTGAGAATGATGCCCTGATTCACTGGGCATCAATGCAATAAAACATAATTGAAGCTTTTTTTTTTTTCTTTTGGTACTGGGGATTAAACTCACGACCTCGTGCTTGCTAGGCAGGTGCTTATGCCACTGAGCTACCTCCCTGACCCTGAAATTATTATTTTTTTAAAAATTCTAACCACTTTTGGGTATTCTACATATACTTCCCTATCAAATATTAGTATTATAAGCTAACTCATATTCAGTCAATATCCAGCCAAATGCCTATCATCTTGCTTTTGTTAACACTGGATTTACTTTAAATCATATTAAATTCTCACCTTCAGTAAGTTGCTGTTCAAGGTCCTTAATCTCTTCAGTCTCCTTAGCAATCCTAGAAAGTATTTCATCCAAACGGCTTTCCAGTTGTTTGTATTGCTTGTTCATAATGTCAAACTGTTGTTCTTTACCACGTTTCTGAGCCTTCACATGGGACTGAATTAAAGAAAAAAAAAAAAAAAAGAACAAAAACTCAGGTTCATTCTTTAAATTTTTACAAATAGACAGACCCAGAGCGCAGGCCCGGTGAGTGAGGCGACCCGGGGCCGCGGGATCCTGAACAGACCCAGAGCGCAGGCCCGGTGAGTGAGTGAGATGACCCAGGCC